>JARHVA010002784.1:905000-975000 GCA_037957365.1 Torreya grandis
GAGTGCCTCCCTGATTACTACTGTCCAAGTTCAAATTCCTCACAATAGCTTGATCACCAGGATCTATACTCTCCAACATATCACATTTTGCCAAGATAGTCTCCTGAAGCTTATTAATAATCTTCCTCCACAACTAAAGGCTATCTAACTTAGAGTCACATAAAATTTTGTGGTTCTTTTCCAACCAGAGGTTCCAAAGAATAAAGACCGGTCCAACCATCTAGGAAACCTGCAAGAAAGAAGTCTTCGCTGGAGGTCTGCCCAAGCTTTCCCAAAAGTCACTAAGAGAAGTGACATGAATACACCCATGACTCTAACCCTCCCACCATCTATGACATATATCTCTCAAAAAGGGGTAAAGAAAAAATAGGTGAGAGGAACACTCTTCATTATGTGCACCTAAGAAGCAAATAGAAGGCCCCTGAAAGCCTTTTTTGTGAACATTATCCCAAGTAAGACATTTTTTCTGAACCAACAAGCATAAGAAAAAATTACATTTAGGCCAAGAGAAGTTATTCCAAACCTTCTTCCACCAGTGCACTTAATCTATACCATGTAGGTTCTTATCAAGTATAGCATATCCCTGAGCCACATAGAATTTGCCTTTTGGGCTAGGACTCCAAGCCAAAACATCCATACCATTGAGGGAGCTACAAAACTAATCCTCCAGTACCTAAGAAAGAAAAGCATGCTCCTCATCAAAGCCACTAGTAGGCCACTTCTGAGAATCCTTCCAACACATCACCTCCACTTGACCCAAGCACTTAATAGTCTTGAAGTGCTCCACCTTCCACCAACCAACATTAGTAAAAGTGTGGCAAAGAGGCTGGAGCTAAGGAAAACTAGAAATCATGGGTGGGTGGCCATCCCAAGAGTCATGCCAAAATAGAGGATCAGAACCACTATTACAAATCCAAAAAAGCCCCTCCTTAATCAGTTGTGTGCCCTTCTTAAGGGTATTCCAAACACAAGATCCTTTACCCATCAAATCTAGTTGCGGCACCTCTGAGCTATCCACACTAGGAAAATACTTGTGAGTAAGAATCTTGGCCTAGTCTAATTTATGATTGGTACACCACCTCCAATAAAGCTTAGTAGCTAGGGCCATGACCACAAGCACCATAGACCTAATCCCAAGGCCACCAGCATGCTTTGGCCTACAAACATACTCCCACTTAACAAGACTCTACTTCGAAGAGAGGAGTGTACCAGACTAGAGAAACTTTTGAGAAAGAGCATCAAAATCCCTCACAAAGTTAGAAGGAGGAACTTGCACACAACACCTATAAATAGGAAGAGACTGCATCACCATCTTTAGAGGAACTAATCTCCCAGCAGAAGAAAGCTACTTGAGAATCTAGTGATTAACTTTACTCTAGATTCCTTGCCAATACACATGATACTGAGATCCCAAAGACAAGGGAATCCCAAGGTATATCAAGGGAAGAGAACCTATCTAAAATCTAAGGATCCTAGCAATCTTAATTTGAATAGGCTGCGAGGTGTTGAAGAAATAGATTGAAGATTTGTCATCATTGATACACTAACCTAAAGCCTTCAAATAGATGTCTAAAGCTAGCTTGAAGTTTAAAGCTTCACTAATTTTGGCAATGCCCATCAGCGTAGTATCATCCACAAACTAAAGGTGAGAATAGGGAAGAAGAGAGTCATTCCATCTCTAACCATGAATAAGACCCCTTCCCACCTAAGACTTACCAAATCTTCGTAGACCCTCTACCATTAAAATGAATAAATAAGCAGATAGAGGGTCTCCTTGCCGAAGCCCTCGAGAAGCCCTAAACAAATCAAAAGGTTCCTGATTTACAAGAACTAAAAAGGAAGGAGAGGTCACATAGCTCAGAATCCAATTCACCCACTCTTCAGCAAAGCCAAATGCCAAGAGAATGTTTTGTAAAATTTCCCAGCTCACCTGATCATAAGCTTTAGCCATGTCAAGCTTTATAAACATAGCCCTCTCCTTAGAGTTAGCCATCGAATGAATAGCTTCCATTGCCACCAATACACCATCCAAAATTTGTCTTCCTTTAACAAAACCCCCCTACTCCATAGAGATCAAAGTGCTAAGAAGAGGATTAAGTCTTTCCACAATCAGCTTAGTATTGATCTTATAGACAACATTACATAGTGTAATAGGTCTAAATTGGTTCAACTAATTAGCTCCCTCCTGCTTAATACTGAGCACCAAAAAATTAGAATTTATGGACTTGAGCATGTATTTATTCTTATGAGATTCTTGAACCACCTCAAGGAGATCAAACTTTATTATTTCCCAAAATTCTTGGAAGAACTCAATTGAAAACCCATTAGGGTTAGGAGCCTTACCAGTTTTCATGTTAAACACCACCCCCTCCACCTCAGATAACACAATAGGCCATAAGAGAGCTTCATTCATCTCTGTAGAGACTAGGTGAGGAATACAATCCAAGATCTCCCTCTCTTCATCCCTAAAAACAAGACCCTCCTTAGAAAAGAGATTTGAAAAATAGTTGAACGCAGCCCTAAAAATGTCCACATTAGATGAGAGATGAGCCCCTTCAGGTGAGATCAAAGAGGAGACAAAATTTCCTTATCTTTGAGCCTTGACCGAATTATGAAAGAATGTAGTGTTCCTATCCCCCTCCTAAAGGAAATCAATCTGAGATTTTTGCTTCCAAAAGATCTCCTCCCAAATCTCCCACTCCTCTAATCTTTTAAGAGCCAAAGACTCAACTTCACTAAGGTCAAGGGTCCTCCCTTGATCCCGAATCAACCAAGTTATGTTGTCTAACTTAACCTGAGTAGAAATCCTTTGGGCCTATGGTTTCCAAAACATTTTTTATTCCACTTCTTAAACCTGTACTTCACATGCTAAAGTCTCTTATAGAAAGTAAACATTTCCATCCCATGGGCAGGCAATCCCTCATACCACCATTGCATAAGGTCATGCAAAGAATGATCTCTTAACCACATTAGCTAAAATTTGAAAGATGGGTTTTTGGAAACTCCATAAGCCATAACTGAGAGCTTGATAGGCTAGTGATTAGAGCCTCTCCAAACAAGAATTTTTGAACTGGTGATCAACCTGTCATTCATCGAATAACATGAAACCAAAAATCTATTGAGTCTTTCTGAGATAGCCTCATCACCACATCTCCTATTATTCCATGTAAAGATACCATTATTTGGCTTCACACCAATGAGATTCAAGGAATCTATCATATCCCTAAAAAGATATGCAGAAGGGTCCAACCTGGCAACTCCACCCCATTTTTCCTCTAGACTAATAATAAAATTAAAATCACTGGTTAAAATCCATGGGAGATATGGGTCTAAAGTGCAGATGCAGCTAATATGAGCCCAAATATTTGACTTGCCTATAATATTAGTAGGAGCATAAATATTAGATAGAAGGCACCTTTCCCTAGTCACCAAACAAGTTACAACCAAAGAAATAGAGGATCGACTAGAGATCCACCATAAGGGGAGAAATTTCCTTGGGTTCTAGAAGTAAGCAACCCCCCTCCCCAAACTATTCTAAGCTCCCACCCCCTACCAATTTCCCTAGGGCTAGATGCAAGAAGCAAAACTCTCCAAACCATCCACTGTAATCTTAGTTTCCTGGATAAAAACCACATCAGGTAACTGAGAATCAATTAATCTACAAACAACCATTTGTCTAGGGATGATGTTCAACCCCCTGACATTCCAAGATAGAACAATAATTTATGGGGTTGGGGAAAGTGGGAATCAATGGTTTTCATAGACCCTAACTCAACCAAAGTGTCCCCCATAATCTTGACCTTTTCTTGATCAGACTTTTTGCCACTCCTTGATGGTTTGTCAAGAGGCCCCTTTTTATAGGATTTCTATTGTAGTCCTAAAATAGGATGGGATTTGCTGCTCTTAACCAAATTTGAAGCCCCTTTAGGAATACGGGGATTTGTAACCACCACAATCAAGCTCATCAAAGCCTATGACCCCTAGGTATCCCTACTATCCTAAGCCTGAATAGGTAGATCCACATCAATTTGTACACTCTGAGGGTCCTCTGAAGAAAGCATCTGGTGCTCCATCATTTCCCCTTCTTCCTAAACTTCTTGTATTCCCTTTTCCCTAGAAGAAAGATCAACTAGAATCCATTCCTCCTATACCAGGTCTTCAAGAGCCTCAAATTTGTTGAAGATACCATCATTGTGTCTATCCATCCAAGTTCTCTTTTCTAGTTTTGCCTTTGTTACAAGATTTAACTTGAGTAAAGCCCTCATTATCCATAGGTATAGTAGATGTAGGTGCCTTGCCCTTATCCCCCTTAAAAGACCCAGAGTCATCCAAGGGAGTGGGCTTAAATTTAGGGCATTTGTGGAGTAAATGGCCATATTCATGGCAAATGCGACATCTAAACATGAGAGTCTCATAATCCAGCTATTGGATCCAAGAAGAAGATCCTATACATATTTCCATATAATCTAGTAATGGATTAGTTAAATCAACTTCTACACAAATATGAGCATAAGATATTACCTTTCATTCTTGAGTTTGTGTAGCCACTCCCATAGGTTTTCCAAGAAGTAGTGAGATTGAGTGAAGAATATCTTCCCTCCAAAACTCCAAAGGAAGTCTTGGCAACTGAACCCACACAGGCACTCATGAGGGGATCTCTTCAGCTGAATTAAAACCTATGTGCCAAGGCTTGATGAAAAGCCCCTCTTGGTTAAAGAAATAAGGGCCTCCTTCAAATGTCGTATTCCTATCTGACATACAAGAGAAAATAACTAGAAAGTAATTATTTGCTACCAACATAATCTCCATATCTCCTTCAGGATTCCACACTCAATGAGCCCAGGAATCTAGCACAGGTAAGGAGAGCCGAAGGCCCAAAAATTTGCAAATAAGGGCATGGTTATGCCAGTATTTGACATCCTCTAAAATTTGCTTAGGTTAAATAACTAGCACCGGCCAGTCTTCAGATCTTTCCAGACATCCATTTACTTTTTTAATTCAAGGCATCCCTTTAGAGGATGAGAATCCATTTCCCATAGTAGGTTTATTCACCTGACCTTCGCCATTAACCTGTATTGAAGAAGATGGAACAGCCATCTTAGATTCTCCATAAGGCATGCCCAGTATCTACTAGTAAAAGATGGGGTAGGAACCCACAGTCCCTAACCCCAAAATCCAATAACTAGATTCTGACACATCATAGCAAACAATAGAAAAATGTGTTTACCTTTATCCAAGTCAGATGACCCCACAACCAACACCCACACACCTTATCAACATCACCAAATCCCCTTGCCTAGCCTATAAAACTACCTGTCACCACCATGAATGACCAACAGGAATATCAGCTAGGGCACACGGGCCCTAGCTCACCATCAGAACATGCCCTGTCGCCATCATCAATTAGAATCAATCTGAATTGAATAATATTATGGAATTACTAGTAAAATTTCCAAAGTTATGTTTCCATACCACAACCAAAATCATGTTGAATCTATAATCAACAACAATGTGTGTGATTGGAATATGAATCTTAATCTATCCCTAAAAATTATACATTCCATTATGATTATATTACTCATTCAAACAACATATTAAATTACTAAATTAGACCATTTATCCAATGTTTAATCTTATTTACCCTTCTTATAAGTGTATGCAAGTGAAACTAGATAAATTTATAACTTATCCTATTTAATAATATTCAATCCTAGAGAAGATAATCAACTAACAAGTTCACTTAGTGATATGTTTATAACAAGGTCATGAACAATAATAGATATTCTAAACCTACACTAATGGATATATTATTACAAAATGGAAAAGGATAGGTTTCCAAGGCCTCTAGTCAAATTCCATTTTGTGCTAAACCCATCTGGGTCTTATGATTACAAATAATATTATGCAAGCTAATCTACTAAATAACTATGCAAGCTAATATAGTAAATACATATGCAATCTAATCTAGTGATCACTAAAGCTTTTGGCACAAATATGGAAGATAATAAACATGCATATAAAAATATATCTACTACAACATAGAAATGATCTAATCAAAGAGAGATATAATTCAATCCTTTGTCTCTATAACATATAGTTATCTAAATATGAAGGGCTAAGAATATACTTAAATTTTTGAAGTGAACCTTTCATGCCTCAATATCTCCCTTGGTTAATGGTGATTTTTGAGAGGTTATTGTGGGCTTGTAAGGATAACATGGACAAATAAACTCTAGGCAATAAGACTTATCCTATGCATCCTAGACCTCCACAAGACAAGTTCTACTTCTCTAAGGCAAAACATTAAGCAATAAAAACTTATATTGATTGTATAAGCAAATTTATGAGTAGTAATTATGCACAATTAAATGATCCTATATTATAAATGAAGTGAAAGGGGGTATATATAGCCATGTATTGACCTTAAAACTTCTTTGGAATATATCTAATATGGTCAACTAGGTCAACCATGTTAAGAAGGAAATAAATTAGTTAAGCCTTGAGCTATGTCAACTTAAGTTGACAAGTTATGTAATGTTCTCTAAACCTAAAACAAGGTAAAACCAATTGACATAGTATGCAAAAACATAAAAATGTATTTTGCTTAGGTAAGCTATATTTTGGGTGGTAAGATTCTTATGGAAGTGTATAAGCTGAATTTTAAATCTTAGGGATATGGATAGGATTAAATTGTATCAATTTTAGGTGGTGGTATAGGGGCCATAAATACTATGAAACACCAAAGGTCTAGCAACCTCTTCCTGGTGCACCTTTTAAGGTATTCAGTCATAGAGATTAAAATTTAATAAGTTCCTACAAAATATAATGCATCAATAAATAATAAAGCTTAAGAATATTATGTGTAAACATATGCCCCACTCAAATCATATCATGTGTCACGTACTTGTAACATGGGAGCCTACTTTGGGAAAAGAACATATAAACCCATAAGGTTGAAATAATAAATCACACTAAAAACATAAATTGAGATGATAGTAAGGAAATAACTAAATTAAGTTAAAAGTATTATATATGTCCCTTTACTTTCCTTTATTTTTTAATGATCATATAATGTATTTGTAATTTTGATTTTTAAGGGCATAATAACTACAAAGGATAAACCCTAAGGATATAAGGCTAAATAATCTCAATTGTGGATGGTGCAATACTTGCATTACACAAAATTTAAGGATATAAGACTAAATAATATTAATCATGGATGGTGAAATATCTAAATTGGATAAAACCTAATGATATAAGGATAAATAATATTTATCATGAAGGGTGAAATACCTACAATGGATAGACCTTAATGATACAAAGACAATTAAAAAATATAGACAATCATAAGAAAATTAAGAAAATACATAAAAATACAAATGCACCTTTATTAAGGAAAGTAAAAAATAATAAAATCCAATATTGATGTGAAAATAAGCAATAAACCATACTTTAAATGAATACGTAAAAATAACATAAAGTAAAACAACATTGATGAGTGAGAAGTAACAATCCAAACTCACTCAATAATGGAAAAGGTGAAATAGAGAAACAAAAAAAGTTGTCTATAAAAATGTAAATGTATAATTTTAATAAAATTTTCAATGAAAACAAGGAAATGAATATAAAACACACTAAATCATGTTGGGAATCATATAAACCATAAATTGAAGAAAAAGGAATGAAATGAATGTATAACACACTAAATCCTTTTGGGAAGAATGTGAAACATTGTAAATAAGTGAAATGTAACCCTATTTATGATAAACATGTTGAATCAAACATAGAGAAAGAATAAAATACTCAAAATAAAATGCAAATCAAGATGTAAAATAGTCATGTCAAGTCATACATAAAGAAAAACATGTATGTAAAATGTCGTATCTAAGATAAGTGAAGTCCACAAAAATTAAATAGGAGCATGATATATAAATGGAAATAAAATATCTAAAGAATGACAACTCACACTTAGTGTTTGCTATAAAATGTGATGTAAGAAAATAAAACCACCTAATGATTGATTAGTATGATAATGAGATGGTGTATTGAGAAAAATGTGAAGGGATGTTTGTGAGTAAAATTTGGTTTTATCCAAGGTATTACAATGTAACTCATAAATTATAAACCAAGAGGTGTAATTAGGTAGACACAAGTAAAGATGTGATCAGATAAAATTAATATCCAACAAGGGTATATCATTAAAATATGTGATGTAAAAAAGGAATGTGAGACACCATGTGGGTGATGTGAACATCTTTAGCAAGAATGAGACACACTAAGTGAGCAAGACTATAAACTTTTAGCAACAAGGACTTATGACACTTTGACTAATGACCACAAAGTTTGGGATAACAAGTGAATTACATAAATCGTTCCATGAAGGTTATATGCATGAAAATAAAAATGGGTCTACCTTCCCACAACATGTTCCCTATTCCTCAAGACCATTTACAGACCTATCAATATACTATAAAGATTGGGTACTTGTGTGAAAAATTAGGTGGAATAAATAGTGTATGATATAATGTGACCACCTACCCTAGTTTACTAACCTATCATATCTGAATGGACCTTGGCTCTATCATGAGGCTACCTATGGATTTTGAGCTTCAACTAAGATAAGCAATATGCCAAATATAGATAATGTATTTTGGTGTGATCTATGTTTTAATATTTTATTTACCTTTTAATCATTTCCTTTTATGATTTAAATTTTAAATTTTTTAGAATTTTCTATTTTTCATTTATATGGATTCAGAGAATAAATCGTGAGTGAAATTAGTGATGAGCATAAGGGAGATTACACTTGATCACTAGAAAAAAGGACTTAAATACCAAGGTGTCTAGAGATTCCTATACTTTTCCAAAATTTAGTGTGTAATATAAAAATTGACCTATGTGTGCCTCAAATGAAAGGAAATAAGGGAATGATGGAGATCATGATATATCTATCTATGTAATAAGTGATGAAATGATGAATATGCTTGTATTTGATCATAATGGAGGAAAGTAATGCTCTAAAAGGTATGCTATTATGTTATGAGAGTCTTGTAACTAGATAATCCATACTAACCTATAAGGGCTCTAGCATAAGCACTAAACAAAATTTGTAATCATCCTAAATGAGGGGTAAGGTAAATTATCATCCCATGAAAGGAGAAAATTAAATAAGAGTTGAATAATCATAAAGATACTAAGGCAAATAATGACATAAAAATATAATAAAAGATAATCAATGATAAACTCAATCAAATCAAAATTGAAGAAATTGATGAAATTGAAATGAAATAAAACCAAGGAACTAAAGAGGAAACAATGGTGATAGTAAAGTGAACTTGTGAGGAAGACTTGGTCCTATTCGAGGTATTACAATACAACTCACAAAATATAAAGTGAAATAAAACCAAAGAACCTAAAAGAAATAATTGTTTAAGTAAAATGAAACTCAATGAAATGAAGTGCATAAATATAAAAAAATAGGACACAAACATAAAAACTAAAATATATTCTAACATCTATATCAGATATGAGCATGTGAAATACAATCCTATGTGTCTCATAAAGCTTAATAAGGTTTAATTTATTTATTAATATGTAATGTATAATAAGAATGGGCATTGTGGGATGCCCCAAAGTGTAATAAGATTTAGGAATAGGCACCATAAGATGCCCCAAAGTATGAAGTGTCATGTGGATGGGAATCACAAGATTCCCCAACATGTACTAATTTAAGGAAATCTTTGTAATGTTGTTTCATAAGAATAACAATATTGGATTGTCGAAAAAATAAGGAAGTAAGAAGAAATTTCGGAAGATCGTGGCAAGTCTCACAAGAATGACCTATCATAGCATGCCACCAAAAAAACATATTATGTTTGTACCATCTTGTATGAGGTTGAAAGGATATAAATTCATGGTTTTATAGGGTGGTAATTTCTTCTTAAGTTCTTCTAAACTTAAGGGAGGGTGGGTTGGGTTAAAATTGGTTAAATTAGATGTTCTACTTTGGGGTTGGGGAGGATTAAATGAATCAATGTTATTATAAAATGATTAGAAATATTCCTTAATAATTTATTGAAGTTATTTCAATTGAGGATTGGTAGATAGGGTGAATTATTTTGGATGAGGAGGACATGAGGGAAGGAATTCAAGTATTCTATCTAAACTGATAATGTAAGTGAAGTTTTGATCTAAATCCTTGATTATGCAATATTTTTAACTAATTAGAAGTTAAAAATAAGACATAATTATGAATTTATTAATTGACTAAACTAGGTCAGATACCTACTAGAGTGTGTTAGAAAACAAATAAAAAATAACTATGTCAACCATGTATTAAACTAAGTTAGCTAGGTTCAATAGAGTCAACCAGGGAGATTTAGTTGATTTATGAATAAGAAGATAAAATAGTGTCAAAATTAACTAAGTCAACTAGGTAATAAATAATCAATCTAATCAATCTAGTTGGTTTAGTAATAACTCATAATAGTCTAGTAATGACCTAAGTCAAATAGGTGATACATAATTGATTTAGTCAATCTATTTGAAAAATAGGCAAATAAAGTAGGTTGTAACTAAGAATAAAAATAAACAAAACTTGGTTGACCCAATCGACTAAATTACACAAATAGAATTGAACAAAGTCAAGTTGATTGACTCAGTATATTGGAAGATAGTCCAAAATGAACATAGTCAAGTAAGTTGACTTAGTTTTTTGGATAGAAATTAGATGCATAAATAAGTCAATCCATTCAACTAAGTTGATTGTAAATGTATAGTTTTATAGAATAGAAAAATTGGTAAAGAAAATATTGAAATTTAAACATTCTAAAATATTAATAAAATGAAATTAATTAAAATTTGACAAAAATAAACTATTGATCTAGTTAGAGTGAACCTGGCAAATAATATAGAGTCATCTAAAGTCACTCTAGTAGTTTTCCTAAAGATGTTGAGTTGTTTTAAACTATGTCGTCTAGATAAAAGTTTTAGCCTATAGAGGTAAAAGACAAAATATTTACACAAAATCTAGCCTATGAATTGAGTATAAATAGAATTGGTAAATGATATAACAAATATAACTATGTCGATAAGAATGACCTAGCTATAAAATGTAAAAAATAAAAAATAAAAATGTCAAGTAGATTGATTTAGTTAAATGTTTTAACAGTGGGAAAACAAATTATATAGATTGGATCAAACTAGTTTTCTAATACTATAAATTTCATGCATAGAAAGTTAAAAAAATTGAAAAGTCTACCTCAATTGAGAAATATACAAAAATATTCCCTAACTAGGTTAATGGGTCAATAAAACTTTAAAAACTAGCATATAGAGCCTAACTAAGTCAACAAGGTTGACTGAGTATAAAAACATGTACACATAGTGTTAAACTAGGTCAACTAGGTTGGTCTAGTTGTCTATAGATAAAAATTAAAAATCTACAAGGGTTAGATTCATGTCAGGTTCACCATAACGTATGCAAGTGAAACTAAATATATCTATAACTTATCATAATAATATTCAAGCTCAGAGAAGGTAATCAACTAACAAGTATAGTTGGTGATATGTTTATATTGAGGTCATGACTAATAATGGATTTGTTAAACCTACACTAAGGGATATCTTATCACATAAAGGAAAAGGAGAGGTTTCCAAGGCATCTAGTCGAATTCCATTTTGTCATAACCCTAGATAGGTCTTATGATTGTAAATAATATTATGCAAGCTAATCTACTGAAAAACTACTCAAGGTAATCAAGTAAATGTATACATAAGATAATCTAGTAAATGCATATGCAATCTAATTTAGTTATCACAAAATCTTGTAGCACAAATGGGGAAGATAATAAAAATGAAAACACAAATATATCTAATATAACATAGAGAGGATCTAAGCAAGGAGAGATACAATTCAATCCATTAGTCATACAACATTTACTTATCAATAAATGAAGGGATAGGAATATGCTTATCTTATTGAAGTGAATCTATCATGCCTCAATTTCTCCCTTGGTCAATGGTGTTTTTTAATAGGTTATTGTGGGATTATAAGGATCACAAGGAAAAAATATCTCTAGGATATAAGACTTATCCTATGCTTCCAAGACTTCCACAAGATAAGTGATACTTCTCCAAGGCAAAAAACTAAGTAATGAAACATCCTATTGATTGTATAAGTATATTTACAAGTAGTAATGATGCATAATTCAATGATCCTATATTATAAATGAATTGAAAGGGTGTATATATAGCCATATATTGACCCTAAATCCTCCCAAGAAAATAGCCAGTGTAGTCATCTCAATCAACCACATTAGGAATGAAATAAAGTTGTTAGGTCTAAAGCTATGTCGAATTAATTTTACATAATTCCATAATGTTCACTAAACCCAAAATGTGGTTGACTCAGTTGACGTAGTAGGAAAAATTGGTAAAAAGGGGTTTTTACCTAAGGGTTATTTTGGGTGTTGAACTACTTAGGGAAGTGTATAAACAAGGTTTCAAAGTTTAGGAAAATATATAAGAGTAACTTGTATTGGTTTTAGGTGGTGGTATAGGGGTCAATAATCTTACAAAGCACCAAAGGTATGACAATCCCCTTCTGAGTGAGCCCTTTTAAGGTGTGCAATCATAGTGATTGAGATTTAATGGGTTACTACAAGAGATAAAACATTAGTAATTGATAAAGTTTAAAAACATTGCATGTATATAAGAATCTCTATTTTTAAAATACATGTACAAAGGGATTTTGTCTAGAGGTTTTAAGGAAATAAAATGAATGACCAATGAATATCTTAACAACAAAATTGGAGTCCAAATCAACTACAAGTTCTTGATAGAGAATCTATTCAGAGCGGGTGTGGGTTAGATATATATATATATATATATATATATATATATATATATATATTAGAATTATTCATCTCATAATCCCTAATTGAGTTGAGATGATAAAAATAAAAAAATAAATAAAAAATAAAAAGATAAAGAGAAATAATTTGTCCAATGCTGAAAACCATGCTTGTGACACCTTGGGAAATTACCAGAATGAAAAAGTGGTTTCTATCATCATGTATAAATAATTTATTGTCTATAAATACCTTGACACTTATGGGTAACCTCATTTAAATTGAAAACCATTCTATCCATTCTAGACATTCAATCTTATTCATCCTAGTCCATCTTATTATGACTATCAATCTTCCCATATTCACCTTGTTACATAAGTATAAGGTATATTAAAACCTATTTGGGAAATATTTTAGCATATTATACACATGACACATTGATGATTAAACACATTTGATTCTCACAAGACATGGTTCTTAGATATTCCTCATCCCTTCCCTTATTGTCATCCATTATTATCCATTTATCCTTCATTTATTATCTTTTTGTCCCTTCATTGGAAAACTAAAATGGCCTGAGGTGTGTTTGGAATATGTAATAAGAGCTCAGTCACATGAAATTTATGAGGTCAAATTGACCACCATTCCCCCAAATCCTCACCATTTTATGATCTTATCCCATTATAACTAGTTCAGTTATTATTTGAGCCCATATCCAAGGTTTTTTTTCCTTTGATAGATGATTCCTTATACTTATATTCATACTTTACTATATATCCTTCTTACATAATATTAATATATATCATATTATAAAAATAAAAATAAAAGAAATTATAAAAATTCTAATAATTCAAAAATCAAAAAATCCCAAATAGAGGTATAAAGACAAAAAATCCTTTGCACCATTGGTTGTCTTATTGGATAGTGGATTTCCCTATTAGTTTTTTTTTGAATGGAAATATTTAAATATCATGTGGATAATTATTTCCTTTTGTGTTTAACATATAATATATGGGAAACCATTTCTCTATGTCATGATATCTCCATTGTATTAGATAAAATTTGATAAGCCACACAATATTTGGATTATCCCATTCCCTGAAGTGTTGACCTATAACTTGGGTTGGTATTTTCATTCTTAGGTGATCACTTTCATCAGTGGTATTATCCATTCATTACACTCCTATTTTTGGGATGACTAAAATGGTTTGAGGTCCATTTTTATTATTTAGGTAGTGCTTAGTCACATATATTTTTTGAGGTTATCTTGCCTACCATTCCCCATGATCTCATCATTTTTGTAATCTATTTACTATGCTCTCATTATTTTGAAAATGACTATTCATTTTGGTGGTAGAATAGTTATTCCTTTTTCTAATGATCCTTTATGGATATTTATTCCAAAAAAAATCAAAACTTAAAAAGTCCAAAAAGACCCAAAAATTAAAAAAGGCTTAAAATCTCCAATAGAGATACAAAGTAAAAAAATTCAAAATAATTAGAATTGTATTAAATATAATAAAAATAACTTGATTAATCATTAATCAAAATATTTTAGTGACCATTGGGATGTGTCCTTCCCAAATACACTCTCTTTGGGGTAAAATTATTAATCCAAACTCATCACCTTCACCCTATTGTACAACTTGTATATATATATATATATATATATATATATATATATATATATATATATATAATCCCCATTTCATTTGCATGTATCCTTTCTTGAGGTAACCATTCATTTACCATTATAATATTAGTTTCATTCTTGGATTATTAACTTGACGAATGACAAATGATTTATATTACTTTCATTTTTAGGTTTATGTGTATTTGTTTGCATGCTTGTTTGTTTGTTTATTTTTTATGCCCTGACTCAATTGATGTGAATTCATAGGTTGATTCATTTCACTATTAATTGATTCCATACATTAAAATATGATCATTATTTCATAACAACTTTTACATATCATGGTGTGTTTGTGTCATTTATTTATTGGATTAAGATTCATTCCTTATGCACATCATGGCTAAGTCATCATGATGATTTATCATGGTTCATACCATCATGTACTACATTAAAAATCAAATTCTTGAGAGACTCATATACAATGTAACACCTAGGGGAATCTCCCTTTGGAGTAAAACATCATTAAATTTTCTATGATCAATTTATAACAATTGAACATTCCATCTACTTATATTCTACTCAAGATATGCATACCCAAATGAGAATATAAGCATGAGTCAACTTATTTTGGTCATATTTGATCACATGACATAATTTCATTCCTCTTTGAATTTCGTCAACATTCATATCATCATTATATTATTCATCCTTTCTTATCACATTTTCTTCCATCTAGGGAGAGCTACATTTGCATGAGTTCCATTTAGATTATGTAGAAATTTTTTAGTTATGTTATATTTCTAAGGTTATTTTGGGCACCATTATATCCATATTATTCAATAATTATTGTGCTCTTCCAATAATTTATTTCATTACTTTTGAGCATTCTCATGTGCCTAGTTTTTTGTGTCTTATTCATTATTTTAAAAGTCATTATACAATTTCATTTACATTTATGACAGACTTTTCATCTAATATTGAATCTATGTAATAGGTTCAATAATTGAGTTATGATTTCTAATCAATTAATTTGTCAAAATTAAAATCCACCCTATAGGGTAAAATCATTTTGTTAACAATGAATCTAACCTACTAGGGAAAATAAATTAAACGATCAAACCCCCCTCTTAAAGGTGATTTAATCATTCAATCTTTCTTCTAATTGTAAGATCACAACTTTTACCCTACTTGGGGCAAGTCAAAGTGTGCTACTTATTTCAGGATAGGTCATTCCTTAAGCCCATATATTTTTCATTGTTTATGGAAATTCAAATTGTACCACTTGTATCAAGATGCATCCTTCTCAAATTCCCCCTATTTAGAGAGAATTGTTACAATACAATCTACATACCATATTTTCTTAGATTTTTATGTGTTTTGAACATGATTTTATACTTTTGGCTATACTTTCAAGATATTATTTTATTTGTACTATGATAGTGATTTCATAATCTATTTCATATCACATTTAGTTGGTTATTGATTACATTGGACTAAGTACTATGAATTGCAATTTATTTTACAAATATGTTGATTTGGTTACAACATTTAATTTTTGCACTTGTTCATGTATAACACACCTTTTTACCTATGTTGGTTACTCAATTACTGATTACGCTTGTTTATTTTTCCCCAACTGACACAATCCACCACTACCGTATCTCATATACTTGTACCTATACTTGCACCCAAAATTGGGCATCAATAACACCTGTATAATATATATATATATATATATATATATATATATATATATATATATAATCATATTATACAGGTGTTATTAATGCCCAATTTTGGGTGCAAGTATAGGTACAAGTATATGAGATACGGTAGTGGTGGATTGTGTCCGTCGGGGAAAAATAAACAAGCGTAATCAGTAGTTGAGTAACCAACATAGGTAAAAAGGGGTGTTATGCATGAGATGTTAGTCACTAAGAAATAGTTTGTCCATTTTGTTTTTATTTCAATTTTAATCATCTTTTTCTCTTATTCTTATTTTTGATGATCTTCTCAACTTTATTTTGAGTTATTGCATGCCTTGATTATTTTAATTATCTTATGATTAACCACTTGACATTAGTTCTTTGATTGAATTCATTATCTTATTTTATTTCTTAAGATGTTGTAAGGCCTTTGGTATTATTATCTCATTGTGTTGTGCATAATCATTATATTTGGTTGTTCATAGTATGTCATTATATTATAGCTAAATGTGTCAATAATATTTTCTTGAATGTTTAATGAGGTAGGCCCATTGAGTTTCTAGATTGAGTAACATAAGCTTGCAATGGGTGTCAATCCATAAGTATGCATTAAAATTTAGAAAAGCTTATAAAATTTTAAATGTTGTGGCATGTATAGATAAGTACTTCCTTTGATTCTATTTTAAATCCTCAATGACTTAGGTGTAGTGGTCAAAAGGGATTAATTATAATGTTTAATTTTTTTATTATGGGGTAAATAACTTATCATGGAATTGGAATTAGTTTTAAAACAAAGATTTGATTTTTTTTTGTAATAATGACTTTTAGATAGGGGTCATGGGGTTTTGTGTCCCCACCAAAACATCCATTATGACCTAATTTTATATTCCTAAGGGTTAATCATTAATTTTTGGAGCTTGAAATAATGGGGGAAAATATGGGCTCAAGTACCAAAATGTTTGGATAAGGAGGTAGTTGAGGAGATACATGGGAGAGATGGAAGAATTTTTTTGAGAAGATGTAAGAAGAGTTTGAGAGAGAAGGGAGAAACCCTATGAAATATATGACAGTAATAAGGAGTAATTTAGGAGGGTGAATGATCTGCGTAGGTCACGACTACAAAAGAGGCTAAACATGGTGTTTGGATGGAACATCTTTAGTTAGAAAGTAAGTCTAGAATATTTTTTTCTCTTCCTTTGATAATAGTGAACCAAGTAAGTGCTATTTTTTTCTTTTATTGTTAAAAAGAAGGATTTGATTTCAATTTTAGATGAAAATAATAAAATGATTTTTTGTAGGTCCACAAGGGAGACAATAAAATTCTTGATGAACCTATAAAGGTTATAAATCAATTTTAAATTGATATAACCATTTCAGATTCATCATGGGTTATTTTAGTTTGATTTTTAGATATTTAAATTATTGGGTTTTTCAAAATCTGAAAATGAAATCTTCTTTTTAAAACCCCTAAATATTTTGTTCATATTTTATGGTCTGCCTATATTAAAATGATCAAATAAATAAATATTAGCTTTGTTTACCAAGTTGTAGGGTTTATGAATGTGCATATTGTTTTATCTTGCTTTTGTATTTGGGTATTTTGCCTGTTTTGTAAAGGCCACATTTTTATATATCGCTAGTTGACATTTCCTTGCCTGTTGGAACAACTAATAAGAATGGATTTTTGAGATTTTAATTCTTGAATAAAATATATCTTTTGGCTAGGTTTTCATGTAATTTATTACTAGTTTGAATATCTAGTTAAAATGTCATTTTAAGATTATTTCATGAATAAAATATTTCTTTTGTGTTAGGTTACTCACCATCATCAAATACGTTGGGGTTCTTATTTATTTTCTTGGCTTGATTATAGTGGTTGGGTTGAGTGTGTGATTTGGGTTTTATTAACCTACTGGTACACCATATTCTACATGGTGAATTTACATTTTGGTATATAAATATCACCTGGTGGTTATGATTTTTAAAAATAGGTTTATAGTTATAAACATTTATTCATGTTTCAAACCCTTAAAATTTCATTTGATATTATTATAAAAATATTTTATTGATCCAACCATATAAGGGTTAGGTAAAATGATTTCATCACCTATTTTGGGTGGTTAAATGATTATAACTAAATGATTGGAAATGGTAAAGACATTCAAATCATTGGTATTATATTTTTTTTATCTATTTTTGAATGCATTCTTTATGTGAGTATTTCCTATTTATTTTTGTCTACAAATAATATTTTTGTATCACTTGAAGTGATGCATTTTTATATTAATATGATGGTACACCTATAATCTATGATAAAGGATGACTGGGTTCAATTGAATATATAATTGACACCTATAAACCTTTAAAGGTAAAATAAAGGTTGCCAATCCTTGTATGTTTGTTTGTTTTTGTACTTGATCTTTCCATTATTGAGTTATTGTTTTTTGAAGTAAATTTTAAAAACTTAGTGATGTTTTTTCTCCCTTATTTCTAACACTCTTGTTCCAAATACCTAAAAATCTAACTCCACCTACTAGTTGATGGTTAGGGGTGGTAAGGGACACCAATTAGGGGGTTCATAAGATGGGTCAGGTCATGGCAATTTGTATGGAGAACCTACATTATTTAGTTGGTTATTTGTGTAATCTAATGACTCATGGTATTATTTAATCCTTTTATTAGTTATTATTATTATATTTTAAAAAAATATATAAAATCATAGTTGGGCTGATGTACCAAATATAAACATGGCTACATTAATATTGTTGTTCAATCATTGATTTCAACACTTTCTTTATTTTTGATTAAATATTTTAGTTGGTAAACTATTAGGTTGTATACCTCCATTTAAATGGAAGGTTAATATATTTAAAACCTTGATTATTATTTAAATACAAATGAATGTAGTTGATATGAGGTTAATAGTTAGTAACTTGTAACTATCAGCTAATAATTTTATTTTATTTTTCAGGGATTTTTATATAGGACTAAGCTATTGTTAAATAATTGATTTGAAAGTATATAAATTATAATGTCTATACTTTATATTAAATACAAGTTAATATACATGAGATATAATGGAATCTATACTTTTGGACCAGCAGTTTTGCAACATAATTTTTAAGTTATTTTTAAGTTCCAAAAAGGCATTATGCATAAAAGTAGTTTCCAATAATTAAATTTATTTTATTACATGTTTTAAATTATTTTTATTTAATTAAAAATATAATTAATTTTTCACACTACATCTATACAAATAAGTATGTAAATAGTTGCTATCATAAGTAGTTAAGTCATTGAGATGTATAAGTTGTTGTCTATTCTAAACTACATCACTACAAGGTTTAAAATATTTATGAGAAACACATTTTTTATTGCATTAGATGAATATTTTTCATCTCATATAAAATTATCGCAAGTTATTATTGGATTTAATCTAAATATTGAATTAGTCTATGAATTTAGATTATCTTTGATGGGTATTTTACTTGTCAAAATAAAGGATATAAGAATACTTTGAAATTTTGTTAGTTTTAATAATAATTTTTATATGTTGAATTAAATTTATTGAGATTATAAATATGAGAGAGAATAATTTTAAATATTTAAATTCACTTATTGTAAAATGTTTTTCTTAATTATTAAATATCAATAAAATAATGTAAGCTTATAAAACTGCAATATAGCCTCAAGTTATTTTTAGGTTATATTAAATAGATTTTATTACTTCATTGTCTTTTAATATCAAATAAGTATATTATTATGATCCTAAAATTAATTTATATGAGTATGATAAATTTAATTATCACCCCATGGAATCTAAAATCATGTTTTGGCCTAGTAGTGTAATGAGCATGTTAGAGTCATAAATGGAACATGATGAAACATGTTAATAGTGGAATAAATTCTAATTATTAATTAGTTTGATGTTCCTAAAGTAATTAAATATAGAAGATAATATAAAACACAAATCTATAAATTAAGTGACATACGTTTATGATTCTTATGGTTATGACCAGTTGACAAGTAACTAATATTTGAAAGATATAAGTCTCTAAGTGAGTAATTACTAGATGGTTTAGTAATAATAAGTAACCAATATAATAAAAAGAATAATATTAATTTATGATCTTGATAAATAATATATCCATTTAAATTGATGTTAGTACCCTATTATTCTGTGTAGAATGAAGTCACGTTGTAGGATGATCCCCATAACTATAAATCATGGTATAATGATCTAAATAAGGATAGTTTACAATGGGATATCTGTTTACATGGAACTTATTAAATACATATCCTTATTGTAATTTCATGGATTTATAGATGTATTTTTAAACTACTAAACTTGTTTAGGCATATATGATTAATTAAGTTAGTTAGAACAAATATGTTTTCTTCAATACAAACCTTAGATTATAATAAGATGTTGTATGAAAAAGAAATTAACTCCTATTAGTATGATACTTACATAATAATACAAGGAGAGAATAATCTACAATGAACTATACCAAGACTTACGTAGATGTAAGTCTCTTAGATAGGATAAGGAAACCTAGGTGGTCTTACAAGGAAGGTGTCTACCACCATATACTTCTGAGTTTATCATTATGGATTGCATATCGATATACCTCAAACCACATGTAGGTTTATTATGGAAATAATATTCCCCATAGAATATTCTCGGGGTGATTAACCTGATTAAGGGTTGTATGTACATAAATATAGCTATGAAGATTATGGTAGGTCATGCAAAACCAAGTTACATGTAATAAACCCAATTCACTATTTCCATAATGAACTCTGAAAGAAGGGATTCTCAATATTTTTTGGGGGGGTCATTTCAAAAATAATATTTATACTCTATCATTATTAGATATAAAATCATGTATTTATTAACTTACCTATACTAATCTCATCCATAATTTAATTTTACTTTTTTTGTACATTTTCATCCTTTTGAAGGCCCATTCATAAAAAAATTTATCAACTCCCTTGAGGGGGTAGCATCATGGGAATCCTAAATATTATTTATGACATCATCATGAACTTGTTTTTTAATAAATTTAACAAGAGTCAACAAAACATGAACACATCATTATTCAATCATTATCTGATTATTTTAATAATTTTTTCATTCTTTAAAAGTCATTGCTTCTTTTTGTGTCTTGTAAGAGCTTGTCAAAAAATGAATATTTTAGATAGTCAATTCTCATCACTTATGTGTCAAAATTACAACCAAAATTTATTTCTTTTAATAATGCACAAATGACCAAAACACTCAAATTTACCAACACACATGATATGTGTCTTTTAAAACATTATGGGTTATCCTTGATTAAGGGAGTGCACCATAACCAACTATAATATTCATTTAATTCAATGTGAGATAATTTTTTAATTTTTTAAGTGATGTTTTGGGGAATTAACTAGAACATATGGTAAAATTTTATATTGCATAAATCACATGAAATATAATCTGAATTAATTAATCTATTAAATCAAATCAAATGGATAAACATAAAATATATAAAAATTGGCTAATTTATAATTATGAAATATTAAAATATTCAATAAATATATGAATTTTGACATCATCATGTCATCACTCAAAACCTTGTAAGAAATATCATGATCTTATAACCCATGCCTAAGAGATGTAAATCCAAACCCCAAATATTAATATCATTTATTACTCAAATTTAATGGAATTATGGCATCACATCTTGATATTGATCCAATTTCATAATAAATATTAATAATATATAAATATAAGGCTCACCTTATACCTTAAACAATTTTTGAGTGTGGACTTACTATGTAGAATTATAGCAAAAGAATAAACAATTCTTCACATTGATCAAGCAAAAGAATTTGTATAAAATTAGATATGTCATCAAAATGAACAAGAAAATTTTAAAAAGACTCATATATCCACCATATTAGCTCAACATGATTACAATCCAACTTGGAAAACAAATCCATGGGAAAGGTATAACTTGTGGTTTATGTCTTTCTATTTGTTTGTCTTCTTAGACATTGCCCCATTTGAGATATCATGCTTGAGATGTTATATTTGTCAATTTGATTCAGTTTGAATAAATAATCAATTAATAATCTATCTTTTACTCATGATATAAAATAAATAAATTATAAAAAAAATAGAAACTAATTTACTTACAAATAAAATATCATTGAAAAAATTAAAAACTATTTTACTTGCAAATTAAATTTTACTAAATAAATACCTTAAAATATATTGATCATTAGGAGGAATCAACTCTTTAATAACTTTATTATGATCTAGGTCTATAAAAATTTCATCTTCTAAAATAATGTGGCCTTAAAGTTTACTTTCAGTTATTATTTAGATTTAAATAAATACCATATCTTCTACATGTAAGAAAATATTCATGTAAGCAATCTAGGTGTTCTTACTTTTCAAAGAATGAATAGTTAGATCATCTAGGTAAAATGGTATAATAATGTCCATAAAATAATTAAAATCCATGTACACTGATATTATAAAATTACCACCTATATTCATTAACCTGAAAGGCATTTTATCAAATTCAAAAGTAACTCTGAATGAAGTGAAAGTTGTTATTTAGCTATCTTATAAAATTATAAAAATTTAATTATATACTAAAAATAAATATAAAATAGATATAATTTCATAATAAATAACTTGATGTAAAATATGATTAATACTAGGTAAAGTAAAATTATCCTTGATGCTTGAAAAAATTAATTCTATAAAATCAATACAACGATGGATATCACCATCTTTTTAAAAATTGGGATGAGATTTAATACTTAAAAATTTACCTAATTGGGTAAATGACACCACCATCCAACATTTTTCTATCTTTTTGTTGAAGATGTCCTCCAACAAGGGAAACACTCTGAGAGGCTTTTTCTTAACAAGTTCTATACCATCTTTGATTGTTATATCATGTCAAATTAAGGTACTATAATAATACTTTAGATCTTTATGAGACTAGTAAAAATGTCAATAAATTATGTAAACAACTTAATAAATAATACATTCTTGTGTGATATACATTGGATTCCCAAGTAAACATATTTGTGGTTTTCTTCTATTCCAAAATTGATCAGAATTGTTTCACCTATGATTCTTCTTGAAGATTTATCAGTTTTATAAGTTTTAGGATATTCATAAGGGAAAGCCATTGAATTCAAGCATGATATACTACGATGTAACTTTTTATTGCTAAGTTATAATAATCACATCAGTTTAAAAAATAATAATTATTTTTTGAATTAATTTCCCTATATAAAACTATTGATATGTTCATCATAATTGATATTAGGAAAAATATTCTCTAAATCTAAAATCTAAAATTTTAAATATTTAGAAAATTTATAAAAAAAATAAGGTTATACATCACTCAAGGTTGGAATTTATACAGAAAATATAATTTTATCATCATAAATGTTTAATTTTATGAGGATATGTGAAATATTGAATGCTTCAAAACTTTAAATAAGTGACTATATTTATGTAGTTTATAAAAATGTGATTGATTAGCCTTATAAATTTCTGTAAATTATATTATGAGTAATTGATAATCAACAAACACTTACAAGTGTTTAATATTCAATTCAATGGATTTTTAAAGACCAAGACATGAAGCTTTAAATTCATTAAATTTTTTATTATTTTCAAAAGATAATTGATAAGCATACCTGAAAAAAATTTATATAGGAGAGATAAGAACAATAAAGACACAATTTTCATGTTGATAACATGTTCCATTAAAAAATAAAGACTAGATTATTTCTATAGAAACTATTTTGGCACATTGTTGATCTGAATCATCCAAGGTTAAAATTCCATATGTTTTAATTCAAATTACACCAAAAGCAATGTTGTTTGGAATAAGTTCAATGGGGGTACCATTCCAATTCTATCTATGCATGCATTATATTTCATTACTAATAGGTACCCAAGTGATATATTTTATAAAATAAACACCTATACATTTATACTAGTCCCTTCCTAAAATAATTGTGTAATTAGTAAGAATATCTAAAACCTAGACATTACTTATACATTTGGTTGTTTCATCTTGTATAATTTTAATGATTGTTATAAAAATTAACACAATTGTTTCTGACATGATTGAAAACTAGTAAATATATATTTATATTATTCATAAGGGATTCCTAATTGATCATAAATGAACTTAGGCATAATATTTTTTATATGACCCTATGTCATGTATGCAATTGTGAATGATTTTATCAGCAATTTTCATAGACACATAAAAAGGAGGAATATAATAAAAATGTGGATAATTATAATGGGAAAAACCATATTAATTTTTTTTATCATTTGTTTCTGCCTATATACATACAATGTTCTTAGGATACATATTTCTAATAGTATCATTACTCTTTTCAAGTTGATCAGGCATACCAATAGACTTAAGTGAAAAAAAAAATAGATTTAATATTAATTAAATCATTAATACTATTAGATGGTAAAGAATTACAATTTATTTTGGGATAATTTAAGGGCCTATATATTGGTTGGTACTATTAATTATTGTGTCTGATAGGTAAATTACTTTTTTGATGAAGGTTATATTTTGGATTGTAGTAGTAGTATTACGTATTATCACTTTACCTTTATCTTGTGGTAAGGGTATGGAAAATGAAGGTTGATTATTATAAAGTTTTGATTTATTTTGATAATCATTTGGATCATAATTATAATATATTTTCCTTGTTTTGACATCTTAAGCATTTGTTTGTCTTGATTTTACTTGAAGTCTCATCAAAACTACACATGTTAATTCAAAAACAATATTAGTATGTTCTTCAACAAAGTCAATACTAGGTTAGATAATAGGAGGGTTTCTAGTAATGGTCATAGAAAATATGAAAGTACATAAGATGTTAATATATTATTAAAATAAATTGAAAATATTATCCCCATTATAATCATAAAATTTATTGACAATAGAAAATGTAATGCCAACTAATCCAACCTTTCACTTATCATGAAGGTCAAGGTGGAATAGTACCAACCTAATCATATGGATATGAGAATGAAGAATTAGTTCAAGTGGTGTAAAAGGGTATTTTAAAATAATAATTAACTATGGCTTCAAGAACATTCAAGACTTAATCAAATTATAGGGAATTAAAATTACTTCAAATAACACATATTATCAAAATTTCTAAGACACAAAAACAAAAAAAACAAAAAAAAAACTAGATTATGATAGCCAAAATTTAAGTGACTCACAATAGATTTATCATAATTATTAATCTTTCAAGTTAAAACAAGATATTTAATTTTATAAATAATTTTATCAATCATTTTTGATAGAGTAAATCCTATTGAGAAGGTAATCTCTTAGAGAATTTAATATTCTAAATAAATGGATCAAGTTTTTTTATGTGAGAAGAAAAACATAATGATTAATTTACTTATCTAGAATATGATTTTGTGTATGATTCATAAAAAATAATCCAAATTAGATGAGAACTAATAATAACAGGGAATCAATAACAAATAAAATAAAAAATAAAACACATACTAAACTAACAAGTAACACAAAGAGACTAATTAAATATTAGTGATAATAAAAATTATAAACTATTAGATTATGAATATGATTAATTGAAAATTTAATGCTATGTATAAAATTAATGAAATAAAACCAAATATATATACTAAAAATAATGAAGGAAAGATAAATAACTAAAATAAGTAAAGATAATATAAATAAATTAGATACTAAGTGAAAGATAATGAAATATATTAATTTAATCAATAGAAATAAATATTAATAAAGATAATTAAAACTAAATGATTTGAGAGAAAAAATATGAAATAAGAGTAAAAAAATAAACAAAATGAGAAAACTTAGATGTGAAAATAAATTGATTTATTGAGACATAATAAACTTCATAATTGATTTATAGAAATTCTGAAAGTATAAGTCATAAACAATTAAAAATGTCACATAACATGAAAAGTATTCTTCATTATTATATAAAAATACAAATATAATCTATGAATATCACTATAATATTTTGGAGTAAAAATACTATAAAAATATTGGCCATATTTAGATAACTAGTTTATAAATCAAATAATCAAGTTGGATATACCTAACTATACCAAGTGATACACTTCACCATTAAATAATGTGTCATTTGGTATTTTTGTAAGTAACAATTGATGTCAAATATTTATCTTAGAAGCAAAAATATACTATGAATTTTTAACTAGAAGATTTATTGTACATATGTGTGTTTCTCCCCTTTTTGAATGATGCCTTCAAGACCTTTTAAGGTCTTATTTTGATAGCTAGTTATCTTTTAAGTTATAACTAAACTTTAGTTAGCTTAAAATAATGTTTTCTAACATTATTAAAAATAACTATTTAATTAGAAATTTTTAAGAATAAGTTAAAAAGTAAGCTTATTTAAGTTCAAAATTAAACTTTACTAAGACTTAAGACACAATAATTTAATAAGATAAAATAATGTAGTAATGGGTTTGGCCCCATTTAACAACCTAATTGATTAAAATTAATAATCATTATACAAGTCAAACAATCATAAGTGACCAATCTAAATAACTAATCTTTTTTTTTCAAATTGTCATTTTCTATCTTCAAGAAATGATAAAACAACAATTTTAATGTTTATCATTCATTACTGATGCCAACAAAACACTAATTACTAAACCAATATTGAGAAATATATTAAAATCATATATTTTATTCAAGTGATTAAATTATTTAAAATTGATCTATCATCCAAAATAGAAACAAATTAATTAATTACCATGATCCACATAATTTATTACAAAAGAAAAAGTGTCCAATTGAAATACAAATCATAAGAAAATTACTACATATAGTTTGTTAGAAACTAAAAAAAACTAATCTAAAAATTCAAATATTAAATAAGCATAATACAACTCATCATTTGGAGACAAGTCTATCAAAGGTAACCCATGCTCAATTTTATATTCACTATACTCAATACACTATAGGTGTTGCAAGAAATTTTCACTCTTGTGATGGATTCAAATTCATCTTCTACTTTTGACTTGACCCTCTTGAGAAAGTGTCTTACAAACGGTGGAGGTAAAAAGACACTAGTGAATTTAAGACTAGAAGAAGAAACATAATTTTTAGAAATTGATACAAGGGTTTGAGTATTATTTAAATTAGGTATCTCAAAATTTGGTGGAATAGTATCAACATGTGTATGTATTTCATTATGTATAGTAAACATTTGGGATTAAGGGGTTGACAAACTACATCCAATTGGGAGAGATTTCCATTTATCTCTAAAATCAATCAAATTTTTACCCTTTGGAAGGTAGTTCAAGCCTTCCTAATTAAATGTAACATGGAAAAACCTCAAGGTTGAGGGTAACCTACTAGAGAGGTGAATCTCTAGGTTAAAGGGCTAGCTCCACTTGATAAATCACTTAGGCTCAAACAATTCTCTAACACTTGCTAGGAAAAGGGAGGGAAACCTACTCTAATGGAGGTGATGAAACAAACATGAACTAATCACTATCAACCAATTTTAATTACACTTCAAATAAGGGAGTAACCTAAACATGATACCAATCCAAATCTACCTCTCTACATTAGTATTTCTCATGAAGGTTTGTGAAGCAAGCCCAAGCTAGGAAGACTAGTCAATAGGTCATGACATGAAAATAGTGAAAATAAAACTCATTAAAACCCTACACACTCCACTTCAACACTTCAATATACCAACAAAAATAATTTCAAATTAAATATGAATGGTAACAAGGACAACATGCCAAGGAAGTAAATCTATCATTTAACAAGATCAACTAGTCAAACATTCAAACTAAAACCAACCCATGGAGAAGGTAAAACTAGGTTTTTCTTCATTGATAAAAAGATAAAAATGGCTAGGGATTTTACATACCTATGTGAAGGATACCAACTTAGAAAATTAAGGATCAATATATAGCACAAGTGAGAGAGAAGAAGATAATGGTGTAGGAGAGAGATATGACAAGTGTCTCATGAGTTAAAAATAATAGAAAAGTTATGAAACTAACTAAATATGTCCTAAATTATATGTATATATCTTATTATGATGTTTCCTTAATATAAGTGGTGTAGGTGTTAGAATGCTTATTTGAAACCTTGAATAGCTCTCCAAAACTACCCTTTGATTTAGCTTTTTGAATGATAATTGCCCTTATTTATGGTTAGATCATGTTGAGTTATAAATTTTCTCTTTTTTTGACACCTCTCAACTAATCTCTCCATATTCTCTTTGACACATCACATCATTCTCTTTTTAGGTGTCTAGAAGACTCTTTATCTCCTTGGGCCAATCTTGCACATAAGTGTCAAAACTTGAATTCCTCTTCTTCAAATTGTCTTATCTACATATATGGTATATTAAACTCATATCATACCTAAAAATATTAATGTTGAGGTCTCAAACCAACCCCAAGAACTTGTTATACACCAAAATCTCCAAATTGGTTTCATTCCTTATATCAATAAAATCATGCAAACCTCCTTGTGTAGATATTTTTATGGATGGTAATAAAAATATAAATACATATTTTATGACCTAGTATGTATTTATATCTCCATGCCAAGTTTTATATTTAGAAAGTGAGTGGAAATGTACTTTTCTATTGCTTCTCTCTCATAACTAGGTCTTAATTAGGCTTTCCTTCTTAGAGACCAAATTCTGAATCCACATGATTCCCACACATTCCAAACCTTGAATAGATCTATGATTTATATTTTTTTCTCTTTAGTGGCATCCATGTTGAATTTTATCTCTTGACACTTTGTACGAACCTCCCAAGTCTCTCAAAGTAACCTTCTTTAGCCTATTCTATATAGTTTTATACATAAAAGTACAAACCAGTGGCATGGTGAGATTATTAGGGGATTTTTAAATATTATCCAAGTAATTTTTAAGTTAATTAAATCCATATTGTTTATTTATAAACATCATCTCCTCAATCAGGTCATTTTAGCTCTCCTAGGCAACTTGAAAGTGCCTCAAGGTCTTAATGATGGTTTCTAAAACTTAGGGAATTAATAAACCAACCAATTCCAAAAATTTCAAGTATACAAGGTTTAATAACTCTCACAAAGAGCTCAAGGTAAAAATAAATATATTCATCTTATACCAAGCAAGAAAAGGTGAACTCTTGGGCTGTTAGTAGGCATTATGTGATATTAAGAAGCATTGGAGCCTATAGATGGTGATTTCACATTAGTATTGAGATTTAAATGACCTCAAAAGTTCTATGAAATATAATTTTACATTTAAATTTTTTTCTCTTTTCACACTTATTCTCCGACCTTGCTACATCCTCATTGATCTATGATTAGGATTTGTAGGCCAACTAAAATAAATGACCCTAGTTGATGTTGTTTATCCTCTTCTTTCCCACTTTAAAGGATATATGAATTTATATGATGATTTTAAATTATATTTAACATATAATTATGGTTATCAAGGTCTTAACCTAACTTTAACTAACCACTTTTCATCTAGCTTCCCCATGTAGGTATGTGCATTTAGTTAGGCCTAAAAATGATTTGTCATGACTCTATCTTCACTTAAAATGAACTTGAATGCCTTATGGAGTTATTAGTAATAATGAAACCATCCTAAAATGGTTTTAAATTATATTTAAATTCACACATATATTTAAACATTTTAATCAAGTGACTTCCTCTCATGGACTTAGGCATGACTTTGTTGTTTGCATTTAGACCATTAGGCTAGAATAGAGATCATCATTTTATCTTTAGTATATATAATTTACAAGGATATATATGGGTTATTTTATCACATATAGCATTATAATTACCTACTTTACATTTTAAAGTCTTTCCTTTCATCCTAAACTAGCAGCTTTACATTGTCAAGTAAACATGCCTATGTATGTAGGGACTATGTAGATAGGGTTTAGTGTTGTTTTATGAGTAGTATCATTGGTAATTTATTCATATCCCATTATAAACTTATTTTTTATTCAAAAATTATAACTAAATTTCACCATCACCTAGGTTAAGCCACAATTCATTTCATGAACTTTGCCTTCCACTTTTAGGCTTGAAACTAGCCTACCCCTTCTTAGCAACTCATAAGTGCTTACTAGGGTAGTTTACCTACATTTATGGAAATTTTAGGAATTTTATTAAATAAATTAATAATTTAAATAATTATTGATACATCATTAATATCTTAATACCGTTTCAACTTGCCCAAAACTCTATACTTCAAAAGCATACTCTCTTTTTTGACTGTTTAAGCCTAGTTATGTGTTGATTAGGAGAAGAATTTGGCATGAGCTCTTGAACTTCATGTCTCCACAAAATAATGTAATTATAATATTATTAAAAATTAATTTACATGCTCTCTCACCACTCTACATGTTGAAATTCCCTTTTCATAACATTTTCAAACTTTTTCTCCTTGTCTTGAACTCAAGCTTATTTGTGTGCTATGCCCCTAACCTATCACATGTATGAGGATAGTATTAGCTAACTTGTGGCTTACTTATCCCTCTTTGAAATTATGTTTTGTCTGACTTGTGGCTGACTTGTGGCTTTATTTAGATTAGTAGGTCAGCCTATGGAGTAACCATGGCCTAGTTAGACCATATATAGGAGGTAGTGGGTAATCATTTATCATCATATTGTGAATTCTGATCTTATTGAAGCTTGTGGAGGTTTCCCCCTCAAAGTGGCTTATATATTATCATATATTTGGATATATTTCAGTCATATTTGGATATAATTCTTCTGTTATACTTAATTCTTGAAGTAATTTCATTACAAGTGGTATCAGAGCTGCGATTTGGGCAATCTTGTGGGTGAAACACTAATTTTGTGATATATAAAAAATAGTTGAGAATTTATCTGAGTTTTTCTTACTTGAGGTTAGAAATCATCACATTAAGCCTCCATTAAAATTTCAAATCATTTAGATCTATTTTTCAAAAGTTATTGCTATTTTATGGGTTTTCATAAAATTGCTCTATTTTGCGCAATTCAAAGAATTTTTCTGAGTTGTTTACATTTTTGGAAATATTAGAAAAATTTGGATATGGTTTTTTATTTGTATATTTTTAATTGAGGCAAAAATAATTCCAATATCTCTTGGTCAAATTTGGGTCAAAAGTGTCAATAAGGGTCGACATCGTAAAACCCTTTTATGGCAGGTGCACAAACTCGGGGCCGAGGAAAGGGTGATAAAACTCAAAGAAAAACTCCTAACAAGGATGAGATGGAGTTAGAATGGGGGTGTAATGGACCCTTTGTACCAAGTTTTTCTAACATTAATCAAAAAGTGAGCCAGCTTGACTATAGTGTGCAAGGCATTCAGAGTGAGGTGCAAGACATACAATGTAATATGCAATCCATACAAGATAGTTTGGGATATATCATGATGGATTTCAATATTAATCAATCAAATCATCAAGCTCAATCTATTTCAAAAACCCACCAGGGTGGTTCACCTAACCAGTCTACTTCAAATCCAACTCTATGGCCACTGAAGAACCTATTACCAAAAGTGGATATGAGCAAATTCGATGGAAAAGATCCACTCGATTGGCTCAACCAAATGGAGAGTTTTTTTGACCTACATAAGATTCCAAGTGGATAGGAGGTTACCATGGCATCCTTGTATCTTCAACCTAATTAATTAATTTGGTATCGATGGTTGTGTGATCAAAAGAAAAAGATGAGTCTCAATGTCACCTGGTCAATTTTTACAGAGCAGCTACAATTACACTATGAAAATAGTGTGACAGATAATTACTTCAGCCAACTGGAAAATTTGTGACAAACTAGCTCCGTCAAGGATTATATTCATCATTTTCAAAACCTATCCTTACGTGTGGAGATAATTTCTGATGCAAACTTGAATGACCTATTTTTGGGTGGACTCAAAGACCACATTCAACATGAGGTATGCATGTTTAATCCACTTAATATTTCTGAATCTATTATCCTAGCATGTAGAGCTGAGGAAAAATTCATAGCCAACAAGAAGCAGCCATTCACTAACTTCAAAGATCATAGCATATCATCATCAACATTTCCTCCACCTACTATATTGACCCCTCAACAAATTGAAGAAAAGCGTGCAAAAGGATTATGTTTTGGTTGTGATAGCAAGTGGATTAAAGGACATAGATGTGTTGAGAAGAAGTTATTCTACATTGAAGGACCAAATGAAGATGAAGAAGTAGATGATGCCTCCAATGATGATGAGGAAGATATAGAGGAGGTACCTAAAGATTCCCAACCTATAATCTCTTGTCATGCAATTGCAGGTATTAGCACTCCACAAACTCTTAAGGTGGTGGGTTTCCTCATGAAATAGAAGGTGACAGTGTTGATTGATTCAGGGAGCACACATAACTTTATAAACCATAAGTTGGCCACTCGATTGAACTGTTTCATCTACCCAGCACCAAAATTTTAGGTCATGATTACAGATGGTGGCACAATTAATTATTCAAGTGAATGCCATAGTATTAAGATTATTATGGGTGGGTATAATCTTGAGTCTCCTATGTTTGCTATTCCCATGGGTAACATAGACATTGTTTTGGGAGTCCAATGGCTCACAACCTTAGGTACCATTGAGATGAACTTCTAAGAACTATTCATGCACTTTCATTCTGAAGGTAAGAAAATTAAACTACAAGGATTACATGCAAAATCTCCACAATTGGTTAGTTCACATCAGATGACCAAGATGCTAAAAAAAGAGGCAGAGGGAATTATTGCATGATTATACTCTATAGAAGTTCAACCCCTAAAGGTATCTACACATCCTAATCTACAAATAATTCTTGAAGACCACTCATCTATTTTTGGGGCCATGCCAAAAGGACTACCACCAAAAAGAGAACATGATCATGCCATTCAACTAATTCCAGGTAGTCAACCACCAAATATCAGACCATATAGATTTCCATATGCACAAAAGAGTGAAATTGAAAAGATGGTCCATGAAATGCTGGAGGCAGGGATCATCAAGCATAACGAAAGTGCATATTCATCACCAATAGTCATGGTGTGGAAGAAGGATGACACATGGAAGTTGTGTCCCGATTATAGGGAACTCAACAAGTACACCATCAAAGATAAGTTTCCTATTCTAGTAATTGATGATTTACTTGATGAGTTGCATGGTGCTAATTATTTCACAAAATTGGATCTTCGCTTGGGGTACCATCAAATTAGAATCAAGGATGAAGATGTTCATAAAACTACTTTTAGAACACATGAGGGCCATTATGAGTTTTTGGTAATGCCCTTTGGTCTTAAAAATGCACCATCTACTTTTCAGAGCTTGATGAACACTATTTTTAGGCCTTTTTTAAAGAAGTTTGTGCTAGTTTTCTTTGATGACATATTGATTTATAGTCAGACATGGGAAGCACATCTGTAACATGTGAAACAGGTATTGATAGTTTTGGAGAAGCACTAGCTTTATGCAAAGCCATCTAAATGTGCTTTTGGAGTATAGGAGGTAGAGTACCTTGGTCACATTTTTTCCCATGAAGGGGTCAAAGTTGATCCTCAGAAGATCAAAGCGATAAGGGAATGGCCCACGCCAAAAAATCTCAAAAACCTTCAAGGTTTTCTTAGACTAATAGGTTACTATAGAAGATTTGTGAAAGGTTATGGTAGCATAGTAGCTCCACTCACTGCATTGCTAAAGAAGGATGCTTTCCATTGGAATGATGATGCCACCAAAGCATTTGAGAAACTAAAAGTAGCTATGTGCACCACTCCAGTTTTGACTCCAGACTTCTCACAAACATTCATTGTTGAATGTGATGCTTTTGGGTCTGGATTAGGGGCAGTACTAATGTAGGAAGGAAGACCCATTATATTTTAAAGTTGTCAATTAAAGGTAAGAATCTACAAAAACCTGTCTATGAGAAAGAAATGATGGCTATTCTTCATGCAGTTAAACAATGGAGGCCTTATCTGATGGGTAGACACTTTAAGGTGAAAATGGATCATGATAGTCTCAAATACTTTTTGGAGCAAAGATTATCATCTGAGGAACAAAAAAAATGGGTAACCAAAATGTTGGGTTATGATTTTGAAATCATCTACAAGAAGGGTAAAGATAATGTAGTAGCAGATGCACTATCTAGACAGGATGCATCCACATAAGCATTACCTGGTGCAATGTCCATATTGCAAGCAGATTAGGTAGATGAAGCTAGGTTAGAATGGGAGCAAGACAAGGATACATAGGTTCTAATTCAAAATCTCCAGCAAGGTAATTTATCCTTTGACAAATTTGAATGGAAAGGTAATGTCCTATGGTATAAGGGTAGGTTATACTTGTGTAAAACTTTAGAGCTTAAGCATAAGATTCTTGCAGAGTTGCATGCATCTCCACTTGGGGGACACTCAGTGTTCTTGAAAACTTATCATAGAATTAAGAAAGAATTATTTTGGGAAGGACTGAAGGGAGATGTACAAAAGTTTGTGGAAGAATGCATGATATGCCAACAAAATAAAGGTGAAACAGTTAAGACCCCAGGTTTGTTACAACCATTAGCAATTTCTAGTCAAAGGTGGGAGGAGGTTTTCATGGATTTCATCACTGGGTTACCTTGTTTTGAAGGTAATAATGTTATTTTGGTCATTGTGGATAGGATTACAAAATATGACCATTTTTGTGCTCTCTCACACCCATTTTTAGCAAGTACAGTCACGACTATTTTTATGGAAGTAGTTCTCAAATTACATAGAACCCCAAAAATAATTGTAAGTGATCATGATCCTATTTTCCCTAGTAATTTTTGGACTAAACTATTTTCTTATTTGGGTACTCAGCTAGCTCATAGCTCATCTTACCACCCCCAATCTGATGGACAAACTGAAGTGGTTAACAAATGTTTAGAGGGGTATCTCTATTATTTTTTATTATATAAACAAGAACATTGGGTTAAATGGATACCACTTGCAGAATGGTGGTATAACACATCTTTCCATACCTCTTCTAAAATGTCTCCATTTCTAGCACTATATGGTTACCATCCACCTTCCATCACTTCTTCATTAAAGGTGCACACCAAGGTTCGAGATGTGGAAGAGAACATTCAACATCAACAAGAGGTTTTGGCTAGTTTGAGAGAGAATTTGGCCTTGGCACAAAATAGGATGAAGCAACAAGCAAATCAACACTAGAGTGAGCAAAATTTTGAGGTGGGTGACTAGGTATTGTTCCTTTGCAACCTAACAAGTAGATGTCCTTGAAGCAATATAAAAAGGACAACAAACTTGCTCCAAAGTATTATGGCCCTTATTAGGTTCTAAAAAAATTTGGAAGTGTGGCTTACAAGCTCGAGTTACCTCATTCATCTCACATACACCGAGTATTTCATGTTTCTTGTTTGAAGGTCATTGGACAGAAAGTGTCTGCCCAGACAGAACTCCCAGAACTAGATGAAGAAGGATGAGTCATTTTGGAACCAGAGAAGATCCTCCAAACACATACTAAGAGGTTGAGAAATAGAGAGATTAAGGAATATTTGATCAAGTGGAAAAACCAAAGTAGTGAAGATGCAACTTGGGAAGGTGAAGAATTTCTATAACAACATCCACAGTTGTTCAATTTTGAGGACAACATTGGTTTGAAGGGGAAGGGCATGCTATGCCCCTAACCTATCACATGTATGAGTATAGTATTAGCTAACTTGTGGCTTACTTATCCCTCTTTGACATTATATTGTGGCTGACTTGTGGCTTTCATTAATATCTTAAGACCCTTTCAACTCGCCCAAAACTCTATACTTCAAAAGCATACTCTCTTTTTTGACTATTTAAGCCTAGTTATGTGTTGATTAGGACACGAATTTGGCATTAGCTCTTGAAATTCATGTCTCCACAAAATAATGGAACTATAATATTATTAAAAATTAATTTACATGCTCTCTCACCACTCTACATGTTGAAATTCCCTTTTCATAACATTTTCAAACTTTTTCTCCTTGTCTTGAACTCAGGCTTATTTGTGTGCTACGCCCCTAACCTATCATATGTATGAGGATAGTATTATTTGACTTGTGGCTTACTTATCCCTCTTTGAAATTATGTTTTGGCTGACTTTTGGCTGACTTGTGGCTTTCTTTAGATTAGTAGGTCGGCCTATGGAGTAACCATGGCCTAGTTAGACTATATATAGGAGGTAGTGGGTAATCATTTATCATCATATTGTGAGTTCTGCTCTTATTGTAGCTTGTGGAGGTTGCCCCCTTGAAGTGGTTTATCTATTATCATATATTTGGATATATTTCAGTCATATTTGGATATAATTCTGCTATTATACTTAATTCTTGAAGTAATTTCATTACATTGTGAGCATTAGGGCTATACGTGGCTACTTGAGATGTTTGGTATGATATTAGGATTGATATTATAAATGTTTTTTTGAACTACAATTAAATTTCATTCATTTATTTTTTTATCCCAATATTTAATTCATTTCAACCACTATGTTTTTATTTCAACACTTACATAGGCATGTAGGTGTATGTTAAATGTTTGACTATGTATTTAGTATTAGGCCCTAGAAGATAAATTATCCATTGGTATATACCTATCTAAGTATTGAAAACTACACTTAATCTACCTTTTCAATTTTTAACTCATTTATTTTATGTCCATTTAAACATATTTTCCATGAAATATAAACTTACTAATATGTACAACTATATGTTTACATGCCTATATATTAGTCCTTGAGTGAGGCTATCTTGATGTCTTCCATTATGAGGACATTTATACATTTGATTATTAAGTTTATGTTTTATACTCAACTCATGAGATTAGAAATCTCACTCCTCTATAATATAAGACCTTTATAAATAGCCTATGCAAGCAACCTTCAAACATAGTCTCAAAGTGAAGAACACTATGGATTGCTTAGAGAGAATGGTTTTCAGAGTAGCATGGATGGTGGTTGATTAATTTTAACTTGAATTAGAATGACTATAGACATGAATAAATACCTTATTTTCACCCTTCCAAACATTGAAAACCTAAATAAAATAGAGGCCATGACAATCACTTCTATAAATTATGCAAGAGAGAAACAATCCTTGCCAAAAAACCTTCCACATGTGGCAACTTGGTGGGTGAACATGTAAGATGGTTATTTATACCTCTAAGGACATTTTACAATTATTTTCATGCAGCCAAAGAATTAACACTTGTATTAGAGTTGCATAAAACTTAGCTGGTGGTGATTTAAGTAATCAAAAAGTAGTTTATCTCCTTAGTGATTATTCATAAAGATAAGGAGTTAAATATAATGAAAAATAACAAAAATTGGAATCCAATATGGGTCCAAAACTCTATCTAAAGTATTATCTCTAAAGTTTACCGATATGGCTTGTACCATGCATATGAAAACAACATTCATGAGCTTGTGAAGGGAGTGATGGAGGAAAGAGAGAGTTTTATACAACTTTTGGAATTTAAAATATTTTACAAGGCTTAAAACTACCTATGGAAGAGTAAGGGACATTTTGAAACTATTTTCACCTACAATTTATCCCAACAAGTTTGTACAAGTCTCTTAACTCCTTTCTTTGGTGTTGAAACTCAAGATTATGAATTTTATCTAACTTGGTGACAAGTGCAGTATTTATGTAACTAATCCAAGTGTTTTTAAAGTATATTATATATATTTATTACTTTGGGATCTTTGACATATATTTGAGTTAGTCAAAATTCTTTGTTTCCTTCATTATGCACTACCTTAAAGTTCACAAATGAACATGAAACACTCAAAAACATCATGAATTGATATTATAAGATGTTTGAGAAATGAAATTACATTAGGAAATTACTAAAAATCTTTGACATCACTTGACCAAGACTTATCTCTTCATGACATGTCTAGACCACTTTATGACCAAAATAAGACATAAACTTAATCTATCCAAACTTACCTTTAAAAATTCTAATATGGTTTTATGAATACTTTTAGGGACCATATAAGGCTTGAAAATACCACATACAAGTTTTTACAACCGCAATAAAGTTCCAATTTAGATAGGGGTTAACCAATCTTGACTTGAGGTCAAATTTTCATCAATAATTTGGTAATTCACAAGGGTAACATGCCTAAAATGCTAAATGGACTAGTAAAATTATCCTTCCATGAGCTAATGGAGTCATTTACACTTAGTTTTAGACCTAACAAACTTTATTCATGACAAAAAAACTAATTTGACCTTCAAAACACACAAAATAATGACAACACATATAAAACAAAGAAACAAGACTCACACATGTGTTATCAAGCACTTACGGAGCCAAACAAATAACACATCAAACTAACTATATACACCTAACTTAAAAAAAAATATTCCTCATATATCAAAGGGGAAGATTTTATTATATCTTACTCCATGAAATGAAGGATGGCATGCAACATGTTGCCTCTTAATCCTTAGTCTTGTTGTCTTCATATTATTTTTGAATGCCACTTCTCTTAACATGATCTCAAATGAAGCAATGGTAGCTACAAACCAATCACTTATGAATGTGAATTCATCTTATATTTCAACAACCTTCTCATGACATCTCTTGATACTTATGTTTATCTCAATCAAGGCTGTCTATTAAATTATAGGAGTAGCCTCAAACATGGTTCCCTGGAGATTGTTATCCTATCCTTCAATAAGGAAAAACTCCTCTGAAACATCCCCAATATATCCAACTAAATTTATAGACCCTTTAGAAGTCTCAAAATTTTCACAAATCTCCTTGAACTTCTTAAACGTATCATCTTGGTTTATGGAGTTAAAATCAGTCTTGTCTTCTATTGGTTTTTCAAATTCAATCTCTTGATCATTTAAAAGAGTGTCATAGTCATCATAAATTATTCCATCATGTACTTGAGAATCTTGGTGGTGTTATTTATGACCCTTTTTTTCAATAGGAACCTTACATTCCTCATCAATAATATAATTTTTATCTTTTAGAGGGACTAACTTCTCAAGATTTTCATACACCTTGAATGTATATAAATAGGTATGCCACATGCCCTTCACATTTATTTAAACCTACTCATGAGACTCAAAAAAATTATTCAATATGATGCTTATCTCAAAAGCCTTTTCTATCATGTCTTGATTAACCTCTTCATTATCCAAGGTATCAATCTTGGCACTCTCTTCATGAATAGCTACAAACTGATCTAGGTTATCTTTTTATTCATTCAAGAAGATTGGTTTGTATTTGTATTCACTACACAAAGAACCAATAGTTAATTATTAGTCATATACACTTAAATAATCTTCACCAATTGTAAATATATCTTGATCCTTTTCACTTATCTACCATAAGACAAGTTCATCTTCAAAATGGGTTATGATGGGAGGGTGATGTGCAAGTTCATGAGTTAGAGATGGAGTATGAGGTTTAGTGGATGGATCATGGATGGTTTTGGGAATGGAAGGAGTAATTTTGAAAATTGAAACTTTGGTAATGGAGGATTCTTGAAGGAACTCTTAGAGAGATACAAATTTGAGTTAGGTAATGATAGAGACATTTTATTCAACAAGGATCTCATATTTATCATGTTCTTTTTGAGGCTCTTTAATAACTAGAAAATTATATTCAACCTTCTAAATTAGAGTCTCATTCTTTTTTAATACATTCTTGGATAAACTTCCAATATAGACAAGTTATAGGTTTTTAGGGAGAGGACAATGTCACTTGATTAGGCATAAATCTCTCTTTATCTTCAACCTCTTGATTTTGGCTCTTTTCAAGTCATTTCATCTTCAATTCCAAATATTTGATTTTACTATATATACTCTCTTATAATAGCTTCTCTTAAAGGTGGTTAGTGGATTCATGAAGATAAGGGACACAATAGGGGTAACATGAAGTATGAGAGGAGGGAGGAGAGAAACTTTCATAGGTTCAGATTATTTTTTTCCTTCAGCTCCTTAATCTATAATTGTTTCATCTTTCCCACTCCATGACTTAACCACTTGATTATATCTTGGAATCTTGAAAGAATTCATAAGGCGTTATTGATAAATAGAAGTGAAATATTAGATTAAATCAATAGGCTACTTTACAACAATTTCTTTCTCCTTTTGAATGCTCTCTTGGATTGTAATATAATAAGGGAAGGTTTGAGGAACATATGAAGGACTTGAAACACTTAGAAGCTCACTTAGAGAGGTCTCTTGAGTAGTAATTAGTTGCATACAGGATAGCTAAGATGGAGTTTAAAAAGACACATATAGTTGATGGAATTAGACCTATTATGCTTTATGAACTCTTAGCATATCTTCTATTTTTTGAATGAGACCACTTATATCCAAAATTTCACTTGAGAGGCTTTGTAAATTTTCTCTTTAAATAGGTTCCCATTCTTACTTCAATAGATGAGATGAATATCTCATGTTATGGATGAGGTGAACAGGGATTTCTTGACCATATCCCCTTTATGTATCAAGGCATAACATGTACATATCATATCCTAAGATAATTTGCTTCAAACTTGAAATGGATTAGTTTGAGGACTAACTAGGAACATCTTATCTTGAGAATGATACTCATATATAACATCATGGTCATCTAGAGGGAGAGTAATATGACTATAGGACTATTATGACTCATAAGAAGGGTAAAAATATTGATAAGGCTACTAAATAAAATAGTTGGGGTCATAACAAGGATGATAAGGAGGTATAAAATAGAATTTATATTCATAACCAACCATCCCAACCTCACGAGTTAAAAGAAAACACAATATATTATCAAATACTTTTTAAAATAAGTATATGGGCTAATAGAACTAGCTAATTACATTTAGATTCACCATTGGTGTTTGTTGAATGCCTCAAAAGGATGATAGGTATAAGAACATACCAAAATTCTTCCACAACTTTGGACCTTGGTCCTATTAGGTGTTCTAAAACTGTTATGAGCCAAAGTTACAACCTTTAGAAGGTAGTTAAATCATTCCAAATTCAATGTATCATGAAAACACCTCAAGTTTGTGGGTACCTTATTAGAGAGGTGAATCTTTAGGTTAGATGGATAACTCCCCTTGATGATACACTTAGGCTCAAACACTACACTAAAACATGCTCAAAAAAGGGAAAGAACCCTACTTTAATGGAGGTAATACACCAAATATAAACTTATCACTACCAATAAATTGAAATTTCAATTCAAATAAGATACTAAATTACACATGACACTAAGTGAAATATACCTCTCTACATTAGTATTTATCATGAATATTAGTGAATCAATCTTGAGTTAGGAGGACAAGTCAAGTGGTCATGACATGAAACTAGTGAAAATATAACTCAATAAACCCATACACACTCCATTTGAAAACTTCAAGATACCTTTAAAAAGACTTTCAAACTAAATATGAATGCTAAAAAGGATAATATGCCAAGGAAGTAAATATATCACTTGACAAGATCAACTAGTCAAACATGCAGATTGAAACCAATCCATGGAGAAAGTTAAAATAGGTTTTTATACATTGCTTAAAAGTTATAAATGGGTAGGGCTTCACCATACCCAGGTGGAGGATACCAACTTAGCCAATTAAGGCTCAATATATAGTAAAAGTAAGATAAAATAAGGGAAGGGTATATGAGAGAGAGATATGAAAAGTGTCTCATGAGTTAAAAACAAGAGAGGAGTTATGAGACTACTTTAATAGGTCCTACACACCATGTGTATCTCTTTTGAAGATTCTACCTTACTCTGAGTGGCATATGAGTTAGAATGATTGCTTAACACTTTGAATAGCTCTCCAAAACTACCCTTTTATTTATCTTTTTGAATGACAAGTGGTCTTATTGATGGTTATATCATGTTGAGTTACACATTTTATTTGATATTAACACCTCTCAACTAATCTCTTTATGTTATCTTTTCCAAATCACTTCATTCTTTTGCTAGGTTTCTAGAAGATTCTTCATATCCTTATGCCAATCTTTCATATAAGTGTAAAATCTTGAATTCCTCTTATTCAAATCATCCTCTTTCAATATATTTTATATTCGAATAATATCAGACCTAAAATAATTCATTTTGTGGTCTTAAATGAACCCCAATAACTCATTCTACCCCAAAAGATCTAAATTAGCTTCATTCCTTATACCCCTAAAATCATGAAAACATATTTATGTAGAGAGTTTTACAATTGGTAATGATAATATGAAGTCATATTGTATGATCTAATATGTATTTATATCTTTATGACAAGTTTCAAGATTTGAAAGTGAGTGGAAGTGTACTTTTATATTACTTCTCTCTCATAACTAGGTCTCAATTAGGCCTCCCTATCTAGAGACTAAATTTTGACTACATAGGCTTCCGAGACATAAAAAAACTCAAATAAATGTGTGATTAAACTTTATTTCCTCCTGAGGGGAATCCATGTTGAATTTTAACTATTGACACCTTGTACAAACCTCTCAAGTAGCTCAAAATAATCTTCTTTAGCCTATTCTGTATAGTTATATACCTACAAGTATAAACCTATGGCATGGGGTGATGCTTAAGGGATATTTGAAGACTATCCAAGTTATTTTTAAGTTCATTAAATTTGTATTGGTGGTTTATAATCACCATATCCTTAATTAGGTCATTTTAGCTCTCCCAGGTACCCTGAAAGTGCCTCAAGATCTTAACGATGGTTCATATAGCTTAGGGCATTAACTGAGAAACTAATTCCACAAATTTAAATTATCCATCATAACCAAAGGTCCCATACAACATCTTTGTAGTATATCAAGTAAGGAAAGGTGACCTCTCGAGCTGCTAGTAGGCATTTTGTAATGCCAAGATGCATTAGAGCCTATAGGTGGCGATTTCATATTAGTATTATGACTAAAATAACCCCAAAAGTTATATGACATGTAATTTTACCTATGAAAATGGTTCTCTTATCACACTTGTTCCCCAACCCTAGTACATCATCATTGATATGTGCTTAGTGTTTGTAGGGAAACTAATATAAATGACCCTAGTTGACTATGTTTGTCTTGTTATCTCCTAATGTAAAGGATATAGGAATTAATAGGATTAGTTTCAATTCTCTTTAACATCTCCTTAGGGTTATCAAGGTCTCAACCTAACTCCAACTGATAACTTTTCATCTAACTGCCCCATATAGGTATGTGTATTAAATTAGGCTTGAATAAGGTTTGACATGATTTTATCTTAAATTAAATTGCACTTGAAGGAATTATGGAATAATACATCATCATGAAACCAACCTAAAATGGTTTTCCATTCTATTTAACTTCACATATACCTTTAAACCTTTCAATCATTCAATTTCCTCTCATGGACTTAGGTAGGATTGTGTTGTTTACATTTAGACCATTAGGCCTAAACAAAGCTCATCCTTTTATCTTCACTCTATATAATTTAATGGGATTTATATTGATTATATTATCATATATACAATTAAAAATAAATTATTTCCATTTTATATTCTTTCCTTTCATCCTAAACTAACAACTTTACCTTGCCAAGTAAGGAGGCCTATGTATGCAGAGACTGTGTAGATAGGGTTTAAGGATCTGGTATGACCAGTCTCATTAGTCATTTATTCATATCTCTTTCTAAAATTAATTTATCTTAAAAAATAATCACTAAATTTCACCATTACCTAGGTAAAACCCTAATTCTTTTAATGAACTATGCCATACTCTTTTAGGCTTGAAACTAACCCGCCCCTTCCTAACAACCTGTAGGTGATTACTAGGGCATTTTTCCTACATTTGTGGACTTTTTAGGAATTTTTTAAAAGTCATTTATCATTTAAAAAATTATTTTCACATCAATAATATATTATGACCCTTTTAACTTGCCCAAAAATCTATATTTCAAAGGCATACTCTCTTCATTGACTATCTAGGTCTGGTTATAGGTGTTGATTAGGAGAATAATTTTACATGAAATCTTGAAATTAATGCCTCTACCCAATCATGGAATTATAATATTAGTCAAAATTTATGGACGCTATCTCTCACCACTCTACATTTTCAAATTCCCTTTTTATAAAATTTTCAAAGTTTTTCTCCTTTTCTTAAACTCAAGCCTATTTGTGAGCATTAGGGATGTAGGCGGCTCTTTGAGAAGTGTGGCATAAACTTAGGACTGATATTATCAATGTTTATTTTTAATTAAAATTATATTTCATTCATTTATTATTTTATCCCAACCTTTGATTCATTTCAACCATTGTGTTTTCATTTTAACACTTACACAGGTCTACAAGTGTATATTGGATGTTTGACTATGTTTTTAGTATTAGGTATTCGAAGTTCACTTATGCATTGGTCTAGACCTAGTTAAGTGTTGAACACTTCATTTAATATACCTTTTCAATTTTGAACTTAGTTATTTTATGTCCAATTTAACATATTTTCAATGAAATATAGACCCAAAGGTATGTAGACCTATATATCTAAATTTCTATATATTAATCCTTGAGTTAGGCTAGATTGATGTGTTCCATTTCAAGTACATTTATCCATTAGATTTTTAAATCTATGTCTTCTACTCAAATCATGAGATGACATCTCTCATACCTATACAATACAAGACCTTTACAAATATCCTATGCGAGTAGCCCTCAAACACAATCTCAAAGTGAGGAACATTGTCAATTGCTTAGAGAGAATGGTGTTGAGATTAACGTGGAGGGTTGTTGATGAATTTTAAATTAAATTAAATGGAATAAAAACATGATTAAATATCTTATTTTCACCATTGAAAACATTACAAATCTGAAGTAAATAGAGCCGATGACAATCACTTTTATAAATTATGCAAGAGAACATCTTTCCTTGCCAAAAGACCTTCCACACATGCCAACCTAGTGGGTGAACATTTAATGTGGTTTTTTAGAACTATGAGGGCATTTTAAAGTTATTTTCATGCAAAAAATGAGTTCACACTTGCATTAGAGTTGCACAAAACTTAGCCTCTAGGGATTTAATTCTTTAAAAAGAAGTTTAGCTCCTTATCTATATTTCATAAATCTAAGGAGCTCAATCCAATTACCAATTCCAAAAATTATAATAAAATAGGGGTAAAAAAAACTCTAGATAAAATATTATCCCCCAACTCCACCTATACGGGTTATACCATACATCTAAAAATAACCTTTATGAGCTTGTGAAGGGAGTGATGGAGGAGAGAGAAAGTTTTTTGTAACTATTAGACTTTAAAATTATTTTTAAAATGAACTATAGAAGATGAAGATATGTTCTAAATTTTTTTTTACCAACAAATGATCCCAACAAGTCTATACAAGTCTCTTAATTCCCTTTTTTAGCATTGAATTTCAATATTCTACCTTTATATTACTTGATAATAGTTTTGGAAGTTATGTAACTAATCCAACATTTTCTGAAGGTGTATTTTATGTATTTACCACTTGGGGAACTTTGACATACATTGGAGTTAGTAAAAAATACTATTTTTCCTTTATAATACACTACCTTAAATTTCATAGATGAACTTTAAACACTCTAGAACATCATGAAATGATATTATAATATTATTAAGACATTTAATGAATTTATTAAAATCCTAAAAATTTATGACACCACTTGACCAAGACTTATCTCTTCATGACATGTCTAGACCACTATATGACCAAAACAAGACATTTCCTTAATTTATTCAAACTTACCTTAAACAATGATAATAAGGTTTTATGAATACTTTTAGGGGTGATTAATGCATCAAAAAACCACATACAATTTTTGACAACCCTAAGAATGTTTCAATTTAGAGGGGGGTTAACCAATCTTGACTTGAGTTCAAGATTTGGTCAACAATCTCTACATGGACCTCTCCTACCATGATAATTAAATATTTATCTTGGTAACATATTCAAAACATTACAAAAATTATGGTCACTATAATTAATGTTTAGGGACAGATGAGTACCATGATTGAAATTTCATGGAAACACACTTTTGTCTAATCTAAACTTAAATGATTTGCTTCAGTAATAACATTGAGTTGGTAACTCATTATCATGGTGTTGACTACCTTTACCTTACAAATTATTTCTATATGAATTATGACATCCATGAATCCAACTAGATATTTTATCTCTATATGATTAAAAATAAAAATATATATGATATATTTACTTCACTATTTTAGAATCATAATCATTATGAAAATAATCTTAGAATGTAAGATATTTATATGAGTCAAAATTATTATAATACTATATTAAATAACATCTATACAAATATTATTTGAAGTGAGAGACCGGTTTGAAACTAAGTAACACAGACTATAATAATTGAAAATATTTTTAGAAGAAACCTCTAAATCATTAAATAATCATAACTTAATCAAATTCTATAGTTTAAAATTTCAATTATTATCACTAAGTATTTACAAAACTCAAAGTCTTTTATCTTATCTTCATTTAAAAGACCTTATTACCAATTGAAAGAAGCATTTCAATTAAAACTTCAAAAAACTAATGTATGCCAATGTATACAAAATACACACTTGTTTTTAAAAACTTACTAAGTTTATCTATTAAATTACTTAATTTTTTCAATAACTTATCAATTCATAATAACCAATATAGCCATGATTAACTATGTCCTTAAACATTCTTAGTTTACTGAAAATATATTATTTATATATTTCCATCATTGTATTATATTACTCATTTGAGATTATATTTTAGAACATCCATATATAATATATACATCACTCATAGTAATGTACATGATCAATCATATATTAGTTTACTGATTTAGCCATAAATTGTCCTTTTTGATGCAAATACATCAACAATACACTAAAATACATAAATGTAGTTAAAGTGTACAACAAGACAAAACTTAAACTTATAAATACAATAAGATATAACATATAGGCTATAATCAATAAATATAACCATTACTATATTATTATTTCATGAAAATGCTCATTTATATTTCATCCATTATTTATTTTATGAATATAATACAATAAGTTCAAACTACATTTTGTATAAAGGTACATCTAAGCTTCATAGTGAAACTCAACAAATCAAATAATAACCATGAGTATATTAAAATATTATCTAGATCTACCTATAGAGATGGAAAACATAATCCAAGCACTTTTCCTCAAATTACAGGCCATCGGTCCTCACACACATCCTAATTAGAGTGGTTCTCTTCTTCATGAAGGGGGAAGATAATGAAAATGTAGACATCAAGACAAAATAGTCTGTCATATATTCATTATCACAACATAAAAGTCATACCAACCATGTAATACATCCATTATATAAAATGACATCACATGTGCATGCCAAATATAAAGTATAATGAATAGAAAATGCATATATCTATAGCATTACTTTGGACAAATCTTTTCATTATAGTTTGAGACTTCAAACAAAGTTGGGTAATAGTCCACAACACAATATTCTCTACTAAATGCATTATCTTATGTGTTAACAAAAGATGAGTGAATTAATCATATGTCTCATTCCTAGCATATCTTAATGTGGAGGATGATTTTTACCCAAACCACATACAAAAACATATAACCAAAATTATTCAATCAAATGGTCTAACAATCATGACATGGTTCATAGGGCTCTTTCAACAAGTCAATGTATAATGATTTAAATATGAAATACATAATATCCAATATGAGATCACTAAGAAAATTCAACATCTATCATAAAATTCCCAAGCACATAATTTATAAGCATTAATAAATAAGAAATATACTTGTTAATACAAACACATTACTTTATACTTAGTAGTACAAACTATGCTTACATAGAGTCATGATTATTACACACACACACACACACACACACACAATCAAGTTAGTTTCATAACATCCATTTTTAGGTTCTTTAATATCTTAAATAATGGAATTTTACCATTATAAATAGAATCATCACAATAAACACCAATCTTTCTACCCATAGTTTAGAACATAAACTAGTACTATCACAACAACTAAGATACTTGACTGCTTGATTTATACTAAACATGAATACTACATTAAATCATTATAAGGACATTCATTAAGTTTAATACTACTTAAAATAGTCTAGAATAATTTTATTTCTCTCTCTTCTTAGGTTCATTTAATGTTTATTAAGACAATTTGAATCTTTTCCTAAAAATTATTCCATCAGTTAAATTATGATACTCTTGCTTGTTCATACACCATTCCACTTTATGAATATCCTACCATGAATAATATCATGTATCTCACACACTAATTATAACCATTCATATATCTAATACCTTTAATATAAACACTAAAATTTCTAACTTATAATATATCTATATTAATTACAATTTAAAAAATTAAATACTCAAGGGTACCCACATAAGTTATAGGTTTGTAGGTGGTCGTAATGACCATCAACAAGTATTTAACTCATGTTTTCCAATATTTAAGTTTTTCATTAATCCTTTTATCAATTACTAAGTCCCTACCATCTATCATGATTTTGACATAATGTATGTTTAAACTTTAACAAGTAATTCATAATTAACTAAAAATATTAATGTGCAATTCACAAGTTCATTCACTCATTTGAGAGGTTATTACAAATATTAATGAGATTAAATATACTAATATTTTAGATAAAATAATATGTCTCCTAATATATTATTTTTTCCTATGAATTACCCTTATAATCATGTCAATGTGACCATAATCATATCCATAGGCATGTAAGGGTCCTTTAAACTTTTCTTCAATAACTATTTTATTAGGGGTTTTCAAAAAAAATTATTCACAAACAAAAAACCTAAAATGCTATATGTATTTGGGTCATAAAATTATATATATATATAGAGAGAGAGAGACAGAGAGAGAGAAAGAGAGGAAATTTTATTAAAAGGATTAAAATACCAAGATAAAACTTAGCTTTCATTCATTAAATCTCTTATCAAGGAAACCATAGACTGACCTCTAATTGAGTTATTTAATAACCTCAATTTTAGCCAAAACACAATAAAAAATCCATAATATTCCAACAATGTCTAACCACAAAATGAAATTATTTAATGTCATTTAAATGGAGGTTTAAAAATTGTATTTTGAAAACTTGTTACCTCTAAACATGGATTTTATATTCCTTTATTCATTTATTAGTTAAATAATCATTTTCACATGCAATAAAACCCTTTAGCGAATGTTAATTTTTAACCTCAAGGAATATTTAATTGTATGTTAATGAAGGTTATGAAATAATCATATTACTTAGAAATGGACTATGATGCCTTGAATATCCTAAAGATCCTTCCAACTATCTCTTCTCTTCTTTGTTGTCCCCTTTTTCTGCCTCCAATTTTCCAATTTATATTTTATTTCCTCACCTTCAATTCTTCTTGACTCATATTTGATGACTAAATTTCTTCCACTAATTTGGTTATTCATTCACACTTAATTAAGACCCATGATAACATGAAATAATTATTGTTGACTAAACTAAATCTCTCAAAATCTAACTAGTTCCCTATGCCATTCATATATTTCACCTAAATTGACCTCCAAAGTGCATGATTCAAAATAACTAATGATTTCCAACTTATGTTATACCACAAATTACTCAAACCCTAAATCATTCATCTTTGACCAGTTACCACACAATAAAATTAATCATTTCATATAGTACATGTTTTAAAACATTCACAATCCCATGTAAAGACTAAGTCACAAACCATGAAATATACAAAAAAGCATTCAAGTTATCTTTTGAAATGTAATGACTTCCAAAAAGGATTATTTTAATCTCTTTTTATTCTTTGGAAAATAATATAATGTTTCAATAAAATCAATAAATTTTTAAAAGAGTTAGGATCTAATAACCCACAAACATATCCAATCAAGTAGTAATAATGCAAGATCATGCCTGCAATCACACATAAATAATATGAACAAACTAAAATACACAACCTATGGAATCACACACATCAATCACACAATCACCAAATGATATGTAATTCAGTCAAGAAAATTTCCTATAGTAAGTAATACCAAATAAAATATGCATGAAAATCACCACTCAAAATGAAACACATCACAACTAAACATGATAACAAGTTTGTAAGTCATGATTGTGTGAATTTTCTATTTTATTTCTCTTTCTACCTATAGCTTCCATGATCTACCTCAATCTATTATATGACACCCTTCCTTTGAATTATTTTTTTATGAGTGGTACACTATTCTACATCCACCTTATGTAGAAAAGGAGTAGTTAGTCTAAGATAACAAAAAAATAGATAGCTAAAATATTCAAAATATAAACACATTAAATGTACTATTTCTATATTAAATGTAAATGTGATAAAATTATATATATATATATATATATATATATATTTCTAATATCATCATGGATCAATCATTTACTAGAATTCTAGTGTAATTAATTAAAATGAACAAAATATTTTTTATTTCACCCCACAAATTATCACCATCAAATAAATAGCTTAATCTTCTAATTAAAACATTTATACTAATTGTTAGGATTAAATTAGGATTTAACAACCTCCCCCTTTAAAATGTCAATGCCCCCATGACATTATTAAATAAAAAATGTTTTGAAAGTAAAATTTTCAATCAGAATATACCAAGTAAATAAATGAGGAAATAGTCTTTGAAGCTCTTCTTGATCCTCTTAAGTGGCATTATGTTTAGAATACTAGTCCCACTAGACCTTTCATTGAGATATCTATCTATTATAGAAGTTAAGGTTTATTTTTTCAATAATTCTAATTAGTTATAATGTTACCACTCTTTGATCCAGAACATGTAATACATTCTAATCAAGTACATGTGAAAGATAAACCATATATCTATTCAAATAAGGTACATCAAAAACATTATAAATCTATTATGAAGTTGGTGGAAATGTAAGTTTTTAAGAAACATGGTTAATCACTTATAGGACCTTGAATGGTCCTACATATCTAGTTGATAATTTGGTTCACTTGACAAATTTGATAGAGTTCTACTGTGTTAACCACACAAAAACATTTTATCTCTTATTAAGAATTGTATTTATATCCTTTTTAAACCAACACAATTTATGTACCTATCATTGGACTCAACCAACCTTTGTCTAAATATATTCACATGATCTTAATTTTTAGTAAGCATATTACATAAAAAACCACTCTATCTTCCAATTTTCCCAACTAATAGGTGTTCTACACTTTATTCCATACAAGGATTTGAATGGTCCTATTTCCAAAGATGATTAGATTTAATTTTAGGATAATTAAACCAATAGAAGTTATTTCTCCCACTAATTTTTTTGGTCCATATAGTACATTCTCAATAAATATTCCAACACCTAATTTACTCTTTTTATCTTCCCATTCATTTCAGGATTATAGGCTACCCTAAATTAAGTTAAGTCCCCAAATCTACATTTAATGTTTTATAATATATAGGTCTTATGTGGATATGTATCTTAATTTATTGCTTTGTAAATCCATGAAATATATAAAATTATTTTAAAAACCTATTTGTTGGAACTAGTGCAACATTAGTTAATTTTTTATAATAAATCACACTACCTTGTTGAGTTTGTCAACAACCACCAAAATCATATCATGTCAATTCCTTGACATGGGCAGCCCTTGGAAAAAGGACATATTAATAACATGACACTTCAAATTTGGAATGTCATGTGGGTAAAATATCCCAATAATATGGATATGTTATACTTTAACTCATTGGAATTCCAAACGTTTAAACACAAATCAACTATTATTTCTTAATTCTCTTCCATAAATATAATGGTTTCAGCTCAACCATAAGCCTACTTATGCCTAAATGACCTAAATAAACTATATTATGCAACTCTTAATCACATCCCTTATTATATTATTTAATATTTGGAACATACCCTATTCTATTTAATCTTAGGATCCCATCATTTAGAAAATGAAATCCTTCATATCTATGGTCTTGAGGATTTTATAATATATCTTTCTTGACTTGCTCATAATATTCATCTCATAGTGAGAACCTCAAAACATGATATCAAAAGATACTTATGATTGTGTTCATTTATTATATATACATTATATGACTAATAAGATATGTAACCCTATTATCTATCTATAATATATTTAGTTTTAAAATCATAATTTGAAAAAAACTCTAACTAGTGGCTTTGATGAACATTCAAATTTGGTTGAGTGAGTATATCATTAAGCCACAAATTATCAATTTGGAGTTTAAATAGTTTACCAAATAGATAGTTTTTTACAAACCTTTAAGTCATTCGCTATTGTGGCCAACTCTAAATGATGTGGATCATAATTACCCTCATAAGGATTCACTTTCCTAGACTCATATGCTACTGAGCCTTATTGCACTAATAATCTACCTTAGCCATCCCTTAAAGCATTTGTTATTATAATAATATGACCATTTGGATCTAGGACAAATAAAACTGGCATTGAGGTTAGCCTCTTTATTAGGGTTTGAAAATCTTCCTTACACTTATCACTCTACACAAAATGCTACTCTTTCCATTGCCAGGAGGTGATTGGGTTAGATATTTTGGAAAATTTGCTATAAAATTACTATAATACCCTTCCAAACCCATAAAAATACACACTTCATGAACACTTTTAGATGATGTCCATTATAATATGGATTTAATCTATGTATGATCCATAGATATCCTTTCTGATGAAATGATATGACCTAAATATTGCATTCTTTTATGAAATAAGGAACACTTAGATAGCTTCCCACAAAGCTTATGTTTTCTCAACTATTGAAAAGCTATACACAATTACCCAATATGCTCTTCTTTTATTTTAGAATAAATGATAATATATTATAAGAATATGAGTATAAACTTATCTAGGTAATATTTAAACACATTATTCATGAGATTCATGAATTTTTTAGGTGAACTCATTATCCCAAAAGGAAAAATTATGAATTTAGAGTGCCCATACCTTATCTTGAAATAAATTTTAGGAATATCTTCATGCTTGATCCTTAAATTATTGTACACTTCCATAAATTCAATCTTAAAAATACCTCAACCTCACATTCGATCAAAAATATCATCAATACAAGGTAAGGTTGATCAGAAATTGGGTTCTAAAAAATGGTTTCAAGTTAGAGTTTCAATGGTGGCACACTGTAGATCTCATTGAGAGCTTTCTAACGCTTTTCCTGGTTTAAATAATGGAGTCTAAATGCTCAAGATATAGCCAATTGAAGAAATCATGTGATAGAGGTGTCGAAAGTGATGTGGCACTGTTGAAAAATGCCAAGTGGACCAATCTCCATTTGACACATGGCAAATAATTAGGGGGGAAAAATATTGGTTAGGTGTTTTTTTATGCACATGGTATTTGATAAATTCAAATTTATATAGGTACCAAACCTCCACGCCACAAACACTCCACTAAACATGCATCCCTCATTCCTAGGTGTTTGACTAAGCTTGGGTGGCAGCCAAAGTTGGCACCTAAATCCTTGCCATTTGAAAACTTCAACAAATTTACTATTTAAAGCATTAAAACTGACTCTCCTAGCAAATGTGGGACTAATTCCTTGGTTGAAGCGCCCCCATGGAGGAAGGACACCCTTTCCCACATCCCTAGGTGCCTAAAATGGAGGAAGGTAGTTTTGAACTTGAGACCTAGCACCTAAAAGGATAAGGCCTTGACCACTTCAGCCACGGTGGTTGAAGTGTTATAAAAGGCACTAATTTCTATTTGAATTGATCAAATTTTGGACTATGTTTTTATTTTTAAAGGTCGAGACTTTGTAAAAGCTTTGGGAAAGCTTGTGTAATGGATTTTTATCCATTTTTCAGCCATAATACATAGTATTAATACTCTTTTTATCCAATTTTTATATTGGAGGTGTATATTTCATCCCATAAAGGAGAATTTTAGGACTATTTAAAGCAACTTTATAGGTATGAAGACTCACAGAATTTGAAGGTGTCGGGCTTGATTATCAGTCACGATGAAGGTGATTTTTTGCATAAAGAGATCAACTTCCAGGAAAGTTGTTTATTGTTTCTAGGTGTTTGAAATATGCTTAATGGAAATGGTCCACTCCTTTGGAGAACCTAGAGTTGTAGGCATCAATTATTGAGCCAAACTCCGTTATCACATTTTCATGTTTTGGTAATTGTCATTTGATGCATGAATTTGTTTTAGTTTGTTGATTTGGTATTAATTAGTAAATGAACTCATGCAAGTAATTTTCATTTTTGACAATTATAACGCAACATTATTAAAAAAACCAGTTCAACAACTGAGAACATTTTATGCCAAAACATTTTACAAGTTCTTTTGAGTTTTTTAAGAATTTGTTAAGTTTTGAGAAATTTAGTATTCATATTTAAAACTTTAATTTGAGTATATCAATGTGTTTGCAGATCAAGTTGGTATCAGAGCCATTAGAATGTAAGGATTGCTTCTAGTTGTGTATTGATAATTGCTTCCAGAATAGTTGGATTATTGGTTTGTAGATTGATTATATTGCAGTGTGCAGTGTGGAATCAGTTGTTTGCAGGAAACCATGGGCAAGTTGTCACAGATTGAGGTCATCAAAGATGAAAACACAATCCTGAGATGCCAAAAATTTTCACTTGAATTGCAAGTGGAAAAGTGAAAATCAGAGCTTGAATCCAAGGATGAGCTCTTGATTAGACTGCAATGTGGTGAGAGTGAAAAGGTAAAGCCTTCAGCTTCAGATGCAGAGACTATGACTGAGTGTAGTGTAAGTTTTTCACCATAGGAATCTTCATCTTCTTCTACCATTTCAGATTCAGATTCTAGTAATATTGTTTTTGGTGATTTTGAAAGATACACTAAGGGTATAGGATCTAAATTGCTGTTTAAAATTGGTTATAATGGAGGAGGACTTGGTAGAGATAGCCAAGGTATAACTAGCCCAATTCAGGTTGAGCATAGACTTCTTTGTGTAGGTTTGGGTTATACTAGTGTGTATGTGGATGATGGAGAAGTTTCATCCATAGCTAAAGGAAGATGAGCTTCCAATAGCGAAGGTTCTAGGCCACTAGTTCAAATGTGTAAAGGTAAAAGAGGCATTGATATTCCACCTCTTGATTCTTACACTAAATCTTCTAATCCAATTGATATATTTAAGAAGTTTGGATATAATGTACAGAAGATAATGCAATCATTTCCATGCACTTTTTGTGGGATGAATAACCATAGTGCTAAGACTTGTTGGAAATGAAATGTTTTATTGAAGTAGATTGCATGTTTGAAAGACCATTCTCATGATAAGATGGGAATTGGCAAAAGGGAACCCTCACCTAAAAATGAAGTTTGCACTCATTGTAAAGTGAGTGGACATAGGATTGATAGATGTTTTAAGCTTCATGTATCTTCACATTCAAGTAATGTTATAACTAAGATGATTTGCAAACCTCTCACTAAGGTTAATGAAGCTAATTCAATCCATAATGCAGTTGATAATACAACCTAGGATAAGGTAAAACCTACAAGTGAAAATACATTTAAGAGGTTAAGTCAACAATATGAAATTGATAATGAATCCACTAAGACAATCAATTTCACTAGGAAGAAAGAAATGGTTAAGTGGATTATCACTACATTCTTTTTGCAAAGCATGGTTAAGAATTCACCTAAGGGAATGAACAAGCTTTGATAGATGTAGATTAGAGTTGGTGGGAACACTTCAAGACATGTTTACTATATGAAGTTTTTCAATTCTCACTTTTTGATAACTCTAAGTTTTTGAATCTCCTATTTATGCTGTGCGAGTTATCTAGAGGACTTGAACTCATTTGATCAGTTAGAGATAATAACAGAGTGCATGTTTTAGGTTGAGTTGATTCCTTACAACACTTATTAGACTACTATTTTTGAGAATGTATCTATTTTTGTCACATGGATGTTTAGATGCATTTTTTTAAAGACCCTTTGGGCATGTTTAGATGTTAGGCAACATACAATTTTGGTTGTTTGCATTTGATTAACATATAAGTCCCATAATAGGGAATTTTATTGAAACATGTACACAACATTTATTTTATGTTTTTAGCATTATAAACTTGTCTTTTAGTTACATTAGGAGTTGTTTCAATTTTTGGCAATTCACTGCTTTACAGGATGTGACATTTGGGTAGGTAGTTTTTGTATGTTGTAATCACTTTGGTAGTTGTAGATTCACTTATTCATGCCTTTGGATTAGGCATTTTTGAAGTTTGAATGTGAATCATTTTAATACAATTTTTTATACCTCTTGCTATGATTGGGTTCTATTTTCATGGATGCAGTAGACAGTTATAAGATTTCAAGGGATATTGGACTTTTGGAGACCAAAAGCTTTCCATTGGGGAGGTGTGATCAGAAATTGGGTTCTAAAAAATGGTTTCAATTCAGATTTTTAGTGGTGGCACACTATAGATATCATTAAGAGATTTTTGACACTTTTCACGATTTGAAAAATGGAGTCTGGATGCTCAAGATATAGCCATTTGAAGAAATCATGCGATAGGGGTGTCAAAAGTGACGTGGAACTGTTAAAAAATGCCAAGTGGACCAATCTCCATTTGACACATGGAAAATAATTAGGGGGAAAAAATATTGGTTAGGTGTTGTTTTATGCACATGGTATTTGATAAATTCAAATGTATATAGGAACCAAACCTCCACACCACAAACACTCCACTAAACATGCATCCCTCATTTCTAGGCATTTGACTAAGCTTGGGTGGTGACAATCAATTTCACTAGGAAGAAAGAAATGGTTAAGTGGATTATCACTACATTCTTTTTGCAAAGCATGGTTAAGAATTCACCTAAGGGAATGAACAAGCTTTGATAGATGTAGATTAGAGTTGGTGGGAACACTTCAAGACATGTTTACTATGTGAAGTTTTTCAATTCTCACTTTTTGATAACTCTAAGGTTTTGAATCTCCTATTTATGCTGTGTGAGTTATCTAGAGGACTTGAACTCATTTGATCAGTTAGAGATAATAACAGAGTGCATGTTTTAGGTTGAGTTGATTCCTTACAACACTTATTAGACTACTATTTTTGAGAATGTATCTATTTTTGTCACATGGATGTTTAGATGCATTTTTTTTAAAGACCCTTTGGGCATGTTTAGATGTTAGGCAACATACAATTTTGGTTGTTTGCATTTGATTAGCATATAAGTCCCATAATAGGGAATTTTATTGAAACATGTACACAACATTTATTTTATGTTTTTAGCATTATAAACTTGTCTTTTAGTTACATTAGGAGTTGTTTCAGTTTTTGGCAATTCACTGCTTTACAGGATGTGACATTTGGGTAGGTAGTTTTTGTATGTTGTAATCACTTTGGTAGTTGTAGATTCACTTATTCATGCCTTTGGATTAGGCATTTTTGAAGTTTGAATGTGAACCATTTTAATGCAATTGTTTATACCTCTTGCTATGATTGGGTTCTATTTTCATGGATGCAGTAGACAGTTATAAGATTTCAAGGGATATTGGACTTTTGGAGACCAAAAGCCTTCCATTAAGGAGGTGTGATCAGAAATTGGGTTCTAAAAAATGGTTTCAATTCAGATTTTTAGTGGTGGCACACTATAGATATCATTAATATCTTTTTGACACTTTTCACGATTTGAAAAATGGAGTCTGGATGCTCAAGATATAGCCATTTGAAGAAATCATGCGATAGGGGTGTCAAAAGTGACGTGGAACTGTTAAAAAATGCCAAGTGGACCAATCTCCATTTGACACATGGAAAATAATTAGGGGGGAAAAATATTGGTTAGGTGTTGTTTTATGCACATGGTATTTGATAAATTCAAATGTATATAGGAACCAAACCTCCATGCCACAAACACTCCACTAAACATGCATCCCTCATTTCTAGGCATTTGACTAAGCTTGGGTGGTGGCAAAAGTTGGCACCCAAATCCTTTCCATTTGAAAACTTCAACAAATTTACTATTTAAAGCATTAAAACCAACTCTCCTAGCAAATCTGGGACTAATTCCTTGGTCAAAGCGCGCCCATGGAGGAAGGATGCCCTTTCCCACATCCCTAGGCACCTAGAATGGAGGAAGGCAGTTTTGAACTTGAGACCTAGTGCCTAAAAGGATAAGGCCTTGACCACTTCAGCCACGGTGGTTGAAGTGTTGTAAAAGGCACTAATTTCTATTTGAATTGATCAAATTCTAGACTGTGTTTTTATTTTTAAAGGCTGAGACTTTGTAAAAGCTTTGGGAAAGCTTGTGTAATGGATTTTTATCAATTTTCCTGTCATAATACATAGTATTAATACTCTTTTTATCCAATTTTTATATTTTAGGAGTATATTTCATCCCATAGAGGAGATTTTTAAGACTATTTAAAGCAACTTTACAGGTATGAAGACTCATAGAATTTGAAGGTGCCAGGCTTGATTATCAGTCATGGTGAGGGTGAATTTTTGCATAGAGAGATCAACTTACAGGAAAGTTGTTTATTATTTCTAGATGTTTGAATTACCCTTAATGGAAATGGTCCACTCCTTTGGAGAACCCAGAGATGTAGGCATCAATTGTTGAGCCAAACTCCGTTATCACATTTTCATGTTTTGGTAATTGTCATTTGATGCATGAATTTGTTTTAGTTTTCTGATTTGGTATTACTTAGTAAATGAACTCATGCAAGTAATTTTCATTTTTGACAATTATAACACAATGTTATTAAAAAAAATGGTTCAACAACTGAGAACATTTTATGCCAAAACATTTTGCAAGTTCTTTTGAGTTTTTTGAGATTTTGTTAAGTTTTGAGAAATTCAGTATTCATATTTAAAATTTCACTTTGAGTATATCAGTGTAGTTTACAAATCAAAGGTATATCTTTTTTTAATGGTTTCCTTGTTAAACATCCTATAGTATATTCATAGATGAAGAATCCCATCCTTATTCTCAATAAACACAATTGGTGTACCCATAGAGAAAAATGTGGTCGTACGAACCCCTTGGATAATTGTAGACACTATTTATAAATTATATAGAACCTTAGTCTTGTATGCTTTGCAAATACATATCATGTATTCTCCTTCAACTTATAGACCTTTCCCACTACTAAAAGTTTGCATAAACTATATCTATATGCCTAATTAATTATCTCTTAGTCTAACTAATGTTTTTATAATGAATCTAAGCTTATATATATTTCACAAATTTTATAAACATGTTTATCCTCCATCTCTATAAGTTATATACCTACACCAATTTTCCACCTACCCGAAAACATATGTCCTAATAAGATGCATATGGCAACACAAGTGTAATATTTAGACATAACTTATAGTACCATAAAGTCATCCAATTTACAAATAAGACTTATTCATATGTTTGGAAAAAATATTTTAATGTGATATAGTCTCTAAAGAGATTTTTATACATACAAGATCAATCCTTGCTCATTCAACTCCTAGCAAATTCTTACCTACTCACAAGGAAAGAGACTAAAAATAAATCAATCAAGAATTCAAGTGAGCAAAGCTTTCCTATTTTTTCTTATTTCCATATAATTCATAGGGACATGAAATATATAAGTCTAAAGTACTGAAGGAATATTCTATAAGCCACATTTACCAAGTTAAAATATAGGCCATTGTTGTACTTGATTATCACACATTGAATGATTCACACAAAATCAAACATGTAGGAGAAAATTACATAAGTCTAAGTCCCTCTTAAAAGTATTGGTAATGTACACAATGCTCATTCATAGAGGGGTTTTTAGGGTAGCTCCACACCATGTGACTACTAACCCATTTTTCCCACAACCACTATGAAGATGAATAACTATGGGTTTTATGTTTGATAAGGAGTGATAGTCAATGAAACATTTCTGAATATACCAAATCAAAGGTGATACAAAACCCAAAAGCATCTAGGGGGTCATATCTAATTCTAATAGGTATTTTATACTAGAAACCTATATCTAAGTCAAATAATTGCATTGATGTAATTTCCCCAGGTTGATGTAAGTGTCCACAGTTATAGTGGTATAATTTTGTAGAATTAGGTGATTGATACAAAATCCATATCCAATCTACTTTATTTTTGTTATATATATAAATTTGTATTACCATCATAACCAACAATGTATATCACATTAAATTATAATCTGAGCAGATTCAATTCATTATGGAAAAATAAGAGAATAAAAACTTATCTTTCCTTAATGTCCTTATCTCAAAAAAAATAGTGTGGGTGTTATCTCATGAAGTTTATAGAAAAAAGGTCCACATAGACCTATATCTCTAGGCAAAATCACACCATCATCCTTGATAGAAAAGTTTTCTCCTTTATTCTTTAGTTATAAGAGTTCAAAAAAATCTGATGCTGAGCACCTTGAATATGAAAAAAGATCACCTTACCAAGGATATAATGGAAAATGGTTATAAAATGTGGGAAATTAATAAATATTTTCATAAAGGTAGATCTTATACTTAAAGAAATAAAAATTTGGAGTTAGACATTCCAAGTATCACTAAACCTTATGTGAAATAAATTTTGAAAAAATTGGTAAGAATTGTGAAGAGGGTTAGAATACAAACTACATTCAAGCCTCTCAATACCCTTCATTCTTCTTTAGATTTTGCCAAGAATCCTATTGATCAAATTTATCATAAAGGTGTTTATGTCATTCCTTACTCATGTAGTGTTCTTTATGTGTGGTAAATTGGAATATCATGACAAATGAGAATCAAATAACATACACATGATATTCATAATTCTAGGGTTGATATCTCACTAGAAGAACACTCTATTATCATGAAACACCATATTTTCATGGATAAAGTTAAGCTTATCATGAATTAAGAAGACTAATAGAAAAAAAAAGTGAGGGAAATGATTGAAATAGAAAAAAGTCCTATAATCTAAATAAATACAATGTTGAGCATCGGTTCTTCTTGGAGGCCTATGATTAACTATTTAAAAAAGATGTGATTACTTTTTTGTCCTTTTGAATTTTTTATTTATAGGTTGACCTCCTCTTTTGAGGTTTTCCATGTCTCATTATTTAATTTATGGAGGGTTTATGTTTTTTATAGTCATCATTTCTCATTGTTTTGCTTCACTTTTGGCTTCTCTTGTTCTACCATCACTTATGATGGGCATGTACATTGTGTGTAAAATGTTGTTTTCAAATTATCCACACATGATGATTCCAAAAATTTATTTTAAAAAATAAGTATCTTTTTCTCATTATCATTAAAATATTTATCATATCTATACTTTATATCTTTAGCATCTCAACATAATAAATCTAGTATAAGTTTTATCTGAGATTGAAAAAAAAAATTAGGATGTTTTAGAGATGGTCTATCATCATTATGTCCTAGGATATATCTTCCCCCTTCAACACTAGATTACCATATCTACATTTTAGGGTTAAACATTTAGTGAACCCAAAATTTCATATGCAAAACCATAAATATTGATCTAGGGATTCCTAATTCTCTATTTTTTATTTTTTATTTAACAATATTTTACAAGTTAAAATTAGATTTCCTTTTCTATCAGTATGTTTAATATGGATGCATGTGTAGCTCATTTTGTGTTATAATTTGTAATTTTAGTGACATTTTTATATCATACTATGTTAATCTAGGATATCATACAAATAAAGAAGTAGATTAACCAATATAATGAGAGGGATCTAAATTGAAAGAAATACTTAATCTCTCTTATAATTCTTTTTGTAAGAATATAGATCTAGTATCTAGATGCCACCATGACAAAAACTATTCCAATGATATTATAGATAAAAATTCACTCTAGGACTTTCTACATTACTCTGCTCATTACAAATATGTTATTTTAGATGCATTACACATGACCTTTTTTACCAAGTAATGTGGATCCTCCATGTGTGGCTTATGTGTTAAATTATATCAAATAGGCTAAATATAATATATTTTTTTAAAAAGGAGGATCTACCACATAAATTTTTGTTTACCATTACACATTTAGGTTGGTGTGTGAAATAAAATTGTTAAAAGATTCCTTATGGACAATGGTCAAGGATCAAGATTTTAAACATATCATTTATTTCCTTACTTGGAATTGGGCCTAATGATTTGGAACCTTCCATTCTGAGAATCAAAGTATTTCATAATATTTCACAATAAGTATTATGGAAAATAACATTGAACATTACTGTGGGATCCCATACATTACCTACTTTTTACCATGTTATGTCAAATGATTAAAAGTTTAATATATTATTGGGATAACCTTGGATACATGAAATGTATTTAGTTCTGTATAATTTGCACACATGCTTAAAATTTATCCATCAAGGATTTATTTACACATGTCCAACTGATATTAATCCCTTTAAATATCATGCAATGGTCCAAAAAACAAATGATTCTATGACACAATCCTATAAACCTGATTTTAACCTTTGATATTTTATAGAATATGGATACAAGTGATAAGGGTTAGGTAAATATGAGGAGTATATATCTCAACCCATATCTCCTAAAAATAACACAAAAACAATTGATACACTATTATAAAATCCTAAGTAACTTTTCTTATCCAATGCACCAAAGAGATAATTAGTGTGTTTAACTAGGTCTCCCATTTTATTACTCTCGTCGCTTTTAGAGTGTCATATTATATCTATCCCTCACCATATATAGGTTTATTTAAGTATACCTATATCCAAATGGTATGATTAAAATTATTGTTATGAATATCACCAAGGCCATACGCATTTTATAAATATATGTTTTATATTGATGCATAAAATCAAATACCTCATTAATGACCAAAAGGTTACATTTGATTATCCTAGAAAGTAATTAGGTTCACAACTTAATCATAACTAGAAATATAAATTATCTAATGATATTTTGAACCATTATCTTAAAAAAGAAGTGGAAGTGTAAATGACATACAATATATAACAAAAACTTCAAATTAAATAAATCAAATAACATCCATGTGAACATGATTTAAAAATCACATTATTCATGGTGGTAATTATTTTTGGAATAATAATATTTATCCTACACAAATAAAAAAAACTTGAAATGTAAAATGTTATAACTTGTATTTTATCTAAAAATTTAAAAAGAAAAGTCAATTGGAAAGACTCCTTGGGCCACATAACACTATAATTTTCTTGTGGTCATAAAGTGATTCAAACATGGGTTTGGGTTATATCAAAAATATCTTCATATGAATTTACGTTGTGAACTCTTTTTTTATATCAAATGGAAGCTAAAATTGACCAAAATCATAAGGTTTTTTATTTTTCTCATAAAGGAAAATGGATCCATATCCCCAATGATAGCATTGATTATTACAATGCTTATGTAAAACATGAGGAACATGCCATGTACCATTTACACTTATCCAACCATGACTTAAAAAATCTAAAGGAACCAACTTAAGGTTACAAGGCTTCACACATTTGAAAAATATGAAAAACACAAAAACTTCAAATATCCAAAAATATGTTCAACATTTACATATCCTATTAGTTACTTGACATATATGTTGTCAATTAATTTTTGGTAGTTGTCATAGAAATATTTTATATATACATGTGTTACACACATATTTTAAGTGTGATAAAGGCATACATAGATACATTATCTATGCATTTTTTTTATGTTGGCCCTTCCCTCTAATCATGTCACTAGGACATTGTGGGCATCCACCTATATGATCACAATACATCCATATTTTATAATTCTATGCTCACTTTAAACTATAGTGTTTGATCTCATATGTCTACTTACACATTCCTTTATCCATGCTTATATCTTTCAAAATGTACTTGATATGTTATGTACTTATCAAATTTTTATAACACATATATCTATGGATTGGTATGATATGTTTATGATAGTTGATTATTATTTCATTTATGCACTTTCTTGAGTGTCTTGACTTATATTGTCTTACTTATTTGATTAGTTGAATAGAATCCATTGTTTTTTTCCCCTTGCATTTATTTACCTCTTTGACATTTGAATATGTCATTATTTATTATATGTTGACATTTGAATGTGTCATTCTTATTTTTATGGACATTTGAAAAAGTCATGTCCCTTCAATTGTTTAACATTTGAAAATGCACTTGTTTGAGGTATCTTTGGACCATTGTCTTTTTTATTTTATTTTGAGTACTCTTATGTGTGTGCTTGATTGCTTTTTGATCTTATAATATTACTATCTAAATGTTTCTATGATCTACATCATGCATCTTATTACTTGGTGTGATCAAATTCTTCATGAATCCATGATATATATACCTAGGTTACTTCTATATGATACATGATTCATAAATAGATTATATAGTTATTTTATTCTTTTGAGGTAAGGTGACTGTTAGTTCCTACTTTCCATCACATCAAAATGGGGGCATGTTTTGGAAACATGTTCTCTACATTTAAATTGTTTCAAATTGGCCAAAATTCATAGTTATATGATTTAGATATGCATTTGTGGCATAAATATATACATTGGTATGATTTTTACACATAGTTTCATCATGAGACAAATATAAGGTGGATATTCTATGTAATGTGTACCTAATATTTTAAAATAAAATCAATTTAATATTTTACATAGTTTTAAGGACTATCATCACCCACCAGGTTGGAGTTTATATGGATTGTATTGACCCAATCTAGTGTATTAGTTGGTTCCCTTTTTGGTATGGTTGAGGTGATTAAATATCTCAATATTTCCTAGTTTATAGGTTGGAATTGATTAAATCATCTAGAATCACTAGTTTTAATGTGATTTAACTTGGTTCACACACACTCAATAGGTTATAATTATGATTAGGTTGCATGATTGAGATAATCTCCACTATCGAGTGGCAACACACTTTTTTTCCAAGGTTGGGGGAATGTGTCCTCTAATATATATATATATATATATAGACACACACACTTTATATATTTCATATTTGTCCTAATCTTAGTTTAAGTGATTCATAATGATACATATTTCAAATAAAATTGCCAAAAGGCAAGACATTTGCATCAATACACAAGTGTACTCATAAACCTTACTCTCATTAAATTTGAATCATTTCAATGATTTCAATTTCAGATTATATGAACTTATTATATACTATAACATACTCTTAGTTTCAATTCAATAACTAGAAAAACACTCAATTTAGACTCAAACAAAGATAATGTGTGTTATACACACCTAACTACTCATTCCTTTCCATTTAAACTATCAATTTCATTACTAGATTAAAAGAGGGGGGATATTATAAATATTTATAAATTATATATCACCTTAGTGTTATACACTCTGAAAATATATATCATGGATGTACCTTTACCTTCAAGACCTTTCCCATTACCAAAAGGTTCGCATACACTATCTCTATGCCTAGTTGTTTATCTATTAGTTTGACCAATGTTATTATGATGTCTTAGACCTTCCATATTCACTATATTGATATAAACCTACTTATCTTCAACCTCCATAATTTTTATACATGTACTTATTTTCCATCTGCCTAGACACTTGCATCTCAGTAGGACACATACATTAATGCAAGTTTCTTATTTTGATACAAATGTATATTGCCCTAAAGTCATATAATTTGTAAATAAAATATATTCCTATGGTTATCCTAAGTTATTTAATGTGATATATTACCCAAATGGATTGGTCTAAATAAATGATCAATCCTTATTCATTCAAAATCTAGTAACTTATTACCTACTCATAAGGTAATAGACCAAAAATAACTCAATCAAGCACTCAAGTGAGAAAAACTTCCTTATTTTCTCCTATTTACATATCAGTCAAAGTGATAACATATATATAGGTCCAAAGTACTAAAGGAACATTATATGATCCATAATTTCTAAGTTATAATATATTTCATTATTGTACTTGTTTATCACACATTACATGATCACATAAAATTTAACACATAGGGGAGAACTACATAATTTTGAGGCCCACTTCAGAGTATTGGATATGTAATTAGCATTTATTTATAAAGGGTTATTTGAGGTAGCTCAACACTCTATTCCCACTAAACCATTTTCTCCAAAATAATTATAAAGATGAAGAATTAGGGTTTTACTATTTAATAATTAGTGATAGTCAATGACCCAAATCTAAGTACACCAAAGTGAAGGTGAAATAAAACCCTAAATCATCCATGTGGTTGCATATAATTTTACAAAGTATTCCATACTAGACACCTATGTCCAAGTTTGATAGTTGTGCCAATGCAATCATCCTAGGTTGAGACAAGTTTTTATTGCTACAAAGGTATAGTTTTATAGAATAAGATGACTAATCCAGGATCCATATCTCATCTAATTTCTACCTATTCCAAATATAGATCTATATTAGCATCATAACCATGTATATTGTTTCATTATCATTGTAATATTTAACATAGTTTTACTTTTTATAATTATCATCTTAGCATAATAAATATAATACATGTTTTATCTAAGTTACACTAATAATTAGCCTATTGTAGATATATCCTATCATCCTTGTGCATTAGCCTATCTCTTTCCCCTTTAACCCTAGATTATCATATCTACATTTTAGAGTTAAACAATAATATCTCATGGAGTTAGGATTTCATTTCAACTGATTTTATTGTTTTCATTTTATAGGGTGATTTTGATTGAGGCTCAAACCCCAGAATAATATCAATTATGAAATCAAATTTCATTCTAGGTAAGTCTTCTTGAAATACATCCTAAAATTCTTGAAAAAAGGATAGTTCTCAAAGGTAGGCTCTTATAGTGATTCAATCTCATCTATCTTGACCATAAACACCTAACATCCTTTCCTTTGAGGCTTGTTTAACTAATTGGGTGAAATTTACCTTAAATTCTCTCTTCTCATCATATTCTATAAATATATCAATTTCTATTCAGAATAAAGTTTCAATAGCCACCCATACCTATTCAAAGTTATAAACTATTTATAAATTGGTGGTGGTGGATTCAAGACCTATTTATAACTACTTTTTAACCCACCAAATTATTAATTCACTAATAGCTTAGTATGCTCCCTTTATTGTCTTGGTCACCTTAGATTAATTTTAAATCTATAAATATTTCTCCATTTAAGTAATCCAACCCTAATATCCATCTCTTATTATTATTGTATCAAACATAGGTGGATTCACCTTTTTGAAATCATGTGCAAGTTCTCATCCACTTATACTATAGTATCTTGATAAATTTCAACATGTTCCTAGTAATCTTCTTGATTAGCTTGATTTTCCTTAGCCTCTTATTTTTCTTATTCCTCCTCATGACATTGTACCTCTTTATGTAAGTATGTAATTATTTATCTCATTTCATTCATGTCAATGAGGTTTTAATTAATATTTGTAGCTTTATCAGTTATTAGTTTGCTAAGAGCAACTTATTAATCCTAATTAGATGTTCCCTCAGTGAGCACTCTTCCAAAACCCATCCTATCTTTCTAAAAATTATTTACTAAATGAATTATCTTATGTTTTAACTGATGATGAGTGATTATTCATGGGACTTTTGCCAAACATCACTCACCATCCATTAATTTAATGGATTATTTATATAAAAACCACACAAATATCATATAACCAAAGGAATTCATCAAAATAGTCTAATACTCATTATATGATTTATAAAGGTATTTCAATAAGTCAATGTATTGTAATTTAAATATGAAAGACATAATATCTAAAAATATCTCACTAAGAAACTAAATCATCTATCAGAATAGTCCATGCACATAATTTCTAAGCATAAAGAAATAAAAAACCTAAGTATTAATATAAAGACCTTAATACAAACCTAGGAGTACAATGTCAGGGAAGTCCAAGAACAAACACACCTCTGTTCTGATTCCTCTTGTTGGATCTTGCTCCTCAGAAAGAGCATAGTATGATTACCAAATATAAGCAATTATAAATGCAGAAATAACCAGAAACACAAGTAGATAGAATTCACCAATAGCACAAAATATGAGAGATAATACATTATCTTGTATTAACACTTTACAAAAAAGAATACAACAAAGAGCCACCACACTCTTTCACCTTACAGAGGTTTGCCACACCTCAAGTGTATAGTAATTATTCTCACACAACACTCTCCTACACAAAAAAGGTCCCAACAACCAACTCACAAATAGAATTGGTGTTCACCTCTCCAACTAGTCAGTAATAACCCTGCCAGTTCACCAAGCACTCAATAGTACTTCAAGTTGATCTCCCATGAACCTGCAACCTATAATTCAACAGACCATACTCACATGTAGATCCCCTATGAGCTTGCAATAACCTGCAACTCAATGATCTTACAATGGAAGCAACTTACTTGCCTTCCTTTCTATCTCATGCCTTAATTACAATACATGCCAATGGGTCTATAAATAGATCCCTAACTCAAACACTAACTTAGAATCTTAATTTAGACAATTATCCTCACAGCCAAAGACTCTAACTGGCCTTTACATGCAAACACTTCATTCACTTAACTAACTGTCCATGTAACGAGCAGTTCTGGAACACACAGGCGACCGACGCCGGTCCCTGCTAGTCTGGTTCTGCCGATGTCGGCCGACTCCCTGCCGTCACCGGTGGCCTTCTGCACTGGTCACGACCGACGTCAGTCCTACTACTGACACCAGTTCTCCTAGAACTTAGCAACCTTCCTATTCCATCTGTTTACAAAGAGTTGAAGCTTTTAGCTCCATAACTCAACAATCTCCCACTTGGAGATAAACAGCTGCAACTTATACCTATACCTGTACTTAGTCTAGTTTGTTCCCTTGGCTTTGTATCCCTCCTCAAGATCACTCTTGAAGACCAACCACCACAAACCTGTAGTGCAAAACCTATCATCCAAATCACCTGCCACATCCACATCTACAAACCATGTAGAAAATAACCTGAACCTACATAGCATGTGCACCTGTTGCTAGTCCCTGTAAGAATCCACTAAACTGTCCTCCAATGGTTCTCTCCTAGATTAGCTCCAATCTTGTGACAACTCCCATTGCTTGGGAAAACTTAGGTTTAGTAAATACCATGCACTCAACCTCATTATGTGAATCAAGACACCTGTTCATAGAACTATCCAACCATCAGCGTGCTAACCGGTTTCACACAATTATCCTGAAACAAAGTCAACATGTGACCTCCCATGTCTCTAGAACACACTCATGCCAAAGAATCTTACTGCTCCTAAATTCTCCATGACAAACACCTGAACTAGCTTTACCTTTAGTTCAGCAATACCTGTATATGTAACCCTACAACAAGCACATCATACAGAGATAGGATAGTGTAGCTAATACTATCCAACCTGGTAAAGAGAAACATAATGATCAAACCTCCATTGCCCTGCAGCTAATACAAGACCATATACCCTGATCTTCCATCTCATGTATCCATTTCCGCTCTTCTTTATCCTGAACATCCATTCGTCTCTCAGTGCTTACTTCCAGCTAGCCACTCTACCCAAAACACCTATTTGGTTCTCCTCCAAGGAATCACATCCTCATCCATGCCTAGCTCCCACTATTTCCTGGATCTACCTGTTCTGCTTCTTTAATAACTTCCTAGTCCTATGCCATAAGTGAGCAACAAGTAGTGTGAAGAAGGGAAATGATGAATTTAAGAACTTACTTACACCTTTAGTCCTCC
>JARHVA010002784.1:980000-1130000 GCA_037957365.1 Torreya grandis
AAATAGAATGTGCTACCTTGAATCACATCAAGTTCATTTCAAATATCTATTCTCTTCTTCACTACCCCCATTTTCTCCTTCCACCTTTATATTATATATTTTTCCCCTCACCTTCATCTCTTTATGACTCAGTTTAAATTCCTATATTTATTTGACTAATTATTTTTGTTCACTCATAATTAGTTAAAACCTGTGATATCATGTAATAATTATTATTGGTTAAACACAAGCTCTTAAAACCCATATGGTTCCCTATGCCATGTAGGGATATCACCAAAACTAACCTCCAAAATTTTTATGTTAGAAACTATCTCTAACTTACATTATACCATGAATACATCAAAATCATTTGCCTTTGACTAATTGCCAACAATAATTTTAATCAGTTTATATAATACATATTTTAAATAAATCACAATCCCATGAAAATACTAAGTCATAAACCACCAAATAATGAAATGTACCCCAAAAAGAGGTCAAGTTCTCTTTTGAGTTATAATTAATTCAAAAAATGAGCCTTTTAGGATCTTTTCATTATTTATCAAACAAAATGATGTTTCAATAAAATTAACATAGTTGTAAAAGCATTAGGACCATATAACATACAAATGTAGTCAATCAATAAATAATAATGCAAAATCATGCATACAAGAACACACACATTGTGTGACCAAACAAAAATATAAAAATTATGGACTCACACACACCAATCACATAATCACCAAAAGATATAAAATTTTGTCAAGTAAACTACTAAAAAAAAGTAATACCAAATACAAATATGCATGTGAATAACCACTCCAAATGAAGTAACATTACAAATAAACATGCTAAATAATTGGTAATTTGTGAGTCTATGGATTTTATATTTTATCACTCTTACTTCCCACAATTACCATGATCTTCCTTCCTTTTTTGATGATACTCTACATCAGAATTCTTTTTTTACAAGGGGCACACTATCCTACATCAACCTCATTTATAAAAAGAAGTAGTCAATACAAGCTATTATTACATAAATAGCTAAAATATTCAAAATATAAACACATTAAATTTACTAATGCTTATTAAACACAACTATGATAAAATTAGATATAAAATGCCAATATCATCATGCAACAATCATAAACTAGAATAACAATGCAATTAATTAAAATACACAAAATATTTCTAATTTTATCAAATAGATAAACACTATCAAAAAAAGTATAATAATATATTTAAACAAAATCAACACTAATTTTAAGTAGTAAAATATGATGTAACACTTATGTATCTATTTTATCATTGATTGAAATAAATCAACTTATTTCACTTCAAAAAAAAAAAGTGCAAAACTATGCATGCATATATCAAGTATCTTTAGTTCATGGATTTTGTAAAATATCAAAAAATAATTATTATTTCATCAAAATATTTTTTTATAATGCATGTAAGTGTACAAATATACATTTTGACCAAATTTATTTTAAAATAATTACATATGTTCATTTGTATCCTATTCATATGCAAATGGGTTCAACATAAATATCATTTAATTTTGAACCTATATGTAGATTTGCATGAATTAAAGTATTCTTATTTCTTATCATAATTCAAATCATATCCATAAATAAAAACCTAGGCCTTCAAAACCCATCATATCTTGAAAAAATAATCAACTATCCTCTAAACAACTAAAAAATTTCTTGAAACAAAACCAATTTTTTATTCAAACAATTTGAAACATTCTAAAAAAATTATTTACAAACTAATTAAAATAATTATGTGATATAATGATGGTTTACAAAAACCAATTAAAATAGAGACTTATAAATGCATATAGATGTTACAGTCCTTTAATAAATAATACATGTAAAGAGATACCCTATATATTTTATGAACTTAAAAACCTATGAGTGCATTTATGTATTTTCGAACAAATAATTGTATCATATTGAGTGAAAAATTGCATGTGAAACTAAAACATTGAGTTTAAGAACTTATTTAAATCCAAAATAATTAATTAAAATGCATATGAAAATAATGAACTAAGTGCAAGGTTTAGACAAAACCTAACATTAAGTGCAAATTCTATACCAAAATCCAAATCCCAAGTGCAATATCTATATAAAAATCCAAAGCTTGAGTGTTACCACTAACTTAATCCATGAAATAAGTATAATGGCTTGATAAAAACCAAAATTTGAGTGAACAACCATGCCAAAACCATGAAATAATGCCAAAAAATTGAACCAATCATTCATGCATGTCATTTGAAGAAAAACAAGATTCCAAACTCAATGAAGAGAGAGAAGGTTATAAAAAATTAAAACCATTATAACCATCATGATTAAATGTAAGAGCACAATACCAAAATGTTAGTTTTATAAACAAAAACCAAGAATGTTATACTTGCTAACAAAAAATATGTTCTTTATTTCAAATTCATTAATTATTTTGAAAAGAGAACTAAAATATGCCATCTTTTTCAAGATTAATTTTAGATGAAATAATAAGCTTGTTTTTTAAGGCTAAAAGTTTATTCTTACTTATGTGTGAACTCAAAAATGTATTAAAAAGTGCATAGACCATTTCAACCAACTTATAAATGGAATTCACACTACATAGAAAGGATAAAACTTACTAAATATTGTTAACATAAATCACCAAGTGAAAAATTAATAAAACTTAAATTTCATAGAGAATCTTTCCAAAGTTTTGTATGACCTAAATACAATTATAATACCACCTATACCCTATTTTTATACTACATTAAATACAAGGGTAGTTAATATGTGTCCTAGTATGCTTTGTTTATTTAAAAAAATGTCAGTGGTAAAGGAAAATGTTGAATTTATTTTGTCTTCAAAACTTAGGCACTCAAACAACTGCTTCACCATTTATTTTTATCTTCCAACTAAATTTTCTATTAGATAAATTTCCAAGGTTTCCTCCAAGATATTTTGATAATGGCGTTAAATTGTCAAGCCCAACATCTTTTTAGATCCAAAACAATAGCTAAACATTTACTAAATGTTTATTTAATATTCCATGTATCTAAGTTGACATAAAATCAAAATTAAGTTGATACCTTATATCATTACTTGTCCAAAGTGACATATAAATGTCATTCAATCAACCCCTTCATATTATGCTTACTAAAAGTGGAACATTAATTTTATCAAACTTTAACAAATGACCTTCACAAAGGTATAATCAACATACGTTTCAATAATGTATTAGGAATATATATGTAGGTAGATAATAAAAAATTATAAATTAACATAAGTTATAATAAAAATATCAAGCCTTAATGATCTATCAAAAATTTCTTTGTGAAAACTTAGAGACTATTTCATATGCACTAAAGAATATGATATTTAAAAAGGGACCTAACTATTTATTTGCAGTCGATGTTGTAAGAGAAAATTTTTATCAAAATTAACATTTTTATAAAGATGAATATCATGTTACTATCAAATAAACCTCATGAAATGTGATGTACAGACTAATTATGTCACTCTAGTTATCATAATTTCAAATTTTGAGCATGAATGTTAGCTTTATGAGCACTATATTGAAAATACCATATCCCATTTACTATTTAATTGATCCCATAATTAATATTTTAAAATCATATTATAAATAGTGAAATATGAAATTTAATATGTAATGAGAGATGTAAGATAATAATCTAACATTAAAGTTGTCCCTTGCCTTGTAAAAACTAGATATGGTATAGTAGTTTGAAATAGGGAAGGATTATACCATTTTTAAATTTTTAACTAGGTTATTAAAGTTTTTGATATAATTGGAGACCTTGTTATCTAGTTTCATGTATAAGACTGGTATGAAACATAAATTAAAAATTTCAAAACTTATGAGTACAATCAGGTTAAATATTATCTTAGGTAACTATGCACAAATCCATTTTCCATATTATTTTACAATAAGGGATAATTTTTTAGATAATATGTCATGAATAATAGGAAATAAAATACTGGGAAGTTTACAATTGATGGGAATTATTACAATATTTGAAAACTTAAAATCTAAAAATAAGCAATGTTATGACAACATGTTTTCCAATATTATTCATTTATAAACTAATTAATTTAAAATAACTAAGATATTCAAGTTTTGATTAAAAAAAATATAATTATAATCATATGAAGAATCATATGTGTTTTCCAATATGTAGGATACTTTTCCATTATAGCTAATATTGTGAGTTTTCACAAAACACAAAGAGGACAAAAGACAAATGAAAACAAACAAGGGCATAAAATATAATAGGAAAATTAAAGGAAGCCAAAATTAGAAAGAGAAAAGAGATATACATATAATATTTAAAGATGATTTCCATTAACTATATAACACATCTAATTACCATCTAAATATTAAAAATGGAAAGCATTGTTACCAAGTACAACATAAATTTTATATGATCCTAACCATTAATAGTAATTTTTAATCTTTATTGTCTCAAGTTTAAATCTCTAGAAATATATTTTAATGTGGTATTTTTAGGATTAATTTGAAGTTTAATAGGCATAGTGGCTTCAAAAACATTGGTTGGTATAAAGGATGAATACCTAGTTGTAGTTTTTATTTTAGTACAATCAACCCTTGAAGATTTAAAAAAATTAACATGCAAATTCCTTTTATTTTCAAAAACCATTTTACTCATAATCAAAATCATTTTTTTCTTAGTTAATTTAGATTATTTGTTACCCTAAAGATAGTATTTTTATGAGTGACTATTTTTTAGAATAATATCCTAAAAATTCTAAGTATTCATTTAAAATAAATTGAGAACCATTATCAAAATTAATTTCATAAAGGACTCAAAATTGACAAAAAATCTAATTCTAAAATAATTCAATGACTTCTGAAATGATTAAATTATAATAGCACCATTTTCAATCTATTTTGTGAAATACTTAATGAATGTAAAAATATATCTATGTACAAGAAAATATAAAGTATGTCTATTTAAAATTAAATGTATACCCCATTTCATACAAATGTTTTTCATGAATGATTGGATTAAGAGACATATCATGCAACCTATCTCTATCTATAAATATTTGACAAAACATGATTGACATAATTAAATAGAAAACATCCTTAAAGAGTGTAGACCAAGATTTTATGTTTTGAAGGTTTTGTCTCAACATGTCAATTGTAAACACCTTCGTGACATTTTTAAGAACTTTTTTTAGTTTTTCCATGGGTAAGACATCTCAATATTATGTCATATTTATTACTATAAAATAATTAATAAGACTAATTTTATAGACAATAACCTAAGAGTCCCATGTTTATGTTTATATGATGAATTAAGAAAAGATTTATCTTGAAAATAATAGACTAGATTATGATACAATTCTTCATGCAAATATATGTGGTCCCATTCTTGCATTTCAAAAACAATTTTATATTTGTGTACATGGTCATAATTTTGCATGGTTTGAATAAGAGGTTTAGTATGAATATGATCATCAACAACCAAAAAAATAATGTTAATGTTAGAAGTTTTGTTTTTTAATAAGGTGTTTCGCTAAATCATTACCTTTTATTATTATAAAGGTTTCAAATTCAAGATCATACTCTTAAATTTTAATGATCCGTTTAACTTACCTAGCATTGATCATGGGTTAATTTATTAGAAAAGAGAAAAAAAATACACTTGATCATATTATTAATTTGTTTCCCATCAACATATATTTAAACTTTTTAAATGTTGAAATTACTGGATAAAATTTTCAATTAATGGATCTTTTTTTCAAAAAAATTGAGCACTTGGCTCGTATATCCAATTTTATTTTCTTCATGATTTTTATTGCATTGAGTAGTAATAACACCTATTTACTTAGCATCCAAATTTACATATAGAATGAAATATTCACGTGTATTATGTTTTTAAAGCATAAGATCACTTGATGGTATTATTTAACTCATCAAAATTTGTATCAAACCTTGCATCCCATAAATAGTGCTAATATTTTTAAATTTATATAATGGATTAGCCTTACTAATAAAATAAAAAATAAGCTTACATACAAAGTTAATTTTATCAAATAAATACCTTAAACTAGATTGATGCTTAGAAAGGTGAAGTTATTTAATATATTTAACATGATTTGGGTCTATATAAATTCCATCTTTGGAAATAATATGGACTAAACATTTATCTTCACTTACACCAAAAACTATTTTATTTAGATTCAAATAAATAGTGTATCTCTTACATCTAATAAAAAACTAACATAAGTGATCTAAGTGTTTCCTGATTTTCTTACAATGGAGAATTAGATAATCTAGATAAAATTTAAAAATAGTTTTAATGAAATCATCAAAAGACACATGCATATCTCTTTGAAAAATAACACCTGAATTTATTAATCTAAAAGACATTTTATTGAATGAAAAAGTGGATTTTCATGTAGTGAAAGTTGTTGTATGCCTATCTTATAGATTTACAAATATTCGATTATATCTTTAAATTTATCTAAAAATATATCATTTCACAACCAAAACCTCCATGTATAATCTATTAAATACCATGTAAATAATTTTTTTCCCTAATACTTACATGATTCATATATCTAAAGTCAACACAAATAATGATATTTTTTAATGAATTGGAACAATATCAAGTACCCAATCAAAGTACTGATTAGCTATATGATACTACCATTTAACATTTTATCTAACTTCTTGTTGATGGTGAAATCGAATAAGGGGCTAAATCTATGAGTATTTTATCTAACATGTTATATACCAGGTTTGATTTTTATATCATGTCACACTATGGTATTATCATAACCCTTTAGATATTTATAATACCAAGCAAATATTTCAATGATTTTTTTTTAAAAACTTAACAAATAACACCTTCTCTTGGGATGTAAATTAGATGCCAAAATATACATGTTTTGTTTCTTATTATATTAAAAAAATTATTTGTAATTTCTCACCTATAATTTTCCTTGAAGATTCTTTAGTTCTATAAAATTTAAGTTGGTCATGAGGAGAAAACATTGATCCCAAGATTATTAAAAGAAGAGGTAAATTTTTATTTCTAAGTTTCAATTAATCACCACAATTTAAAACATAATTGATATGATCAATGTAATTACCATGTACGAAACTATTGATATGTTCATTGCAATTGAAAACAATCCAATTATTATCCAAATCTTGAATCTTGAATTTGAAAGATTAAAAAAATGTTTAATATAAGTAAGGCTCTATATTACTCAATGTTGAATTCAATGCATAAACTATCATTTTATTATCAAAAATGTTGAATTATCCAAGGATATATGAAAATTTGAATGATTCAAAAATTTATATAAGTGATCAAAAATTATGAGTTAATTTATGCAAATGTGAATGATTATTCTTTTAATTTTTTCTAACTTATCTTATGAATAATTCAAATCATCAAAATCCTTAAAGTGTTTAATATTTAATTCAATAACTTTTTTAAGACCAAGACATAAAGCTTGATTTCATCAAAATTATTGGTATTTTTAAAATATAATTGATAAACATATTTGAAAATCTTTCCTATAGGAGAGATAAGAATAAAACCAACATTATTTTCATATTTAGAATAAATGCAATTGAAAAAGAAATGTCAAATTATTTCTATATAAACTATTCTTACATTTTACTAATCTAGTTCATCTAAGGTTAAAATTCCATATGTATCGATTCTAGTTTCAACAAAAGGAATATTGTTTTGACTTGTTTCAATAGGAGTACTATTAAAACCTTCTCTATGCATGAACACTATTTCATTAGAAATACCCAAGTTATATCTTTTCCAACATAATCACTTGTGGGTTTAGAGTAATCCCTTCCTATATGAATGATATAATTTGTAATAATATCTAAAATTTCCACATTACTAATACATTTGATTTTTTCATGTAGTACAATTGTAATGACTATGTCATATAACTTACCACATGTTTTTTTTTACTCAAATAAACTAGTAATTATGTAATTGAATTATTCATAAGGGATTCCTAATTGATTATCAAAAATCTTAGGCATAATATTTTTAGATTTCCCTATGTCAACAATGTGTTTGTGAATTATTTTATCATTAATTTTAATCGACATGTAAAAATGAGGAATAAAATAAAAAGGTATATCTATATTAAGTAGACACATATTCAATATTTTTAACATTTGTTTCTTATTGTAAACCTAAAATTTACTTAAGATCCCAATTTATAACAAATTCATTAATATTTTCAAGTTGACCAAGAAAATGAGTAGCCTGAAGTAAAAAAACAAATCTAGTATTAGATAAATATTTAATTATATTATAGGTTTCAACATTATAGTTTATTTTGGGATACTTTTTGGGAATATATATTGGTTAGTACTGTGCATTATTATATTTTGTAGGTTAAATATTTATTTACTTAAGGTTATCTTTTGGGATACCTATAACAATATCATTATGTAATGAAAATTTACATTTATATTTAGGTAAGGGTTTAGAAGATGAATGTTGATAATTGTTAATTTTTTATATACTTGTATTATCTTTTGGAACATAATTCTAACATTTTTTTCATTTTTTTCACAACAAAAACATTTATTGTCTTGATTTTATGAGAAGGCTCTTTATAAATGCACATGTTTGTTTTGTCTATCAAGTCAATAGAAAGACTATCCTTAGATAAACTGTTTCAAAATTTTAATGATACATGCATCCATATCAGGTTACATTTAAAGTACACGATAATACTAATATTTAATTTAAAACTTCTTCTTAGGAATATTTGACATTTTACCTAAATAATTAGGTTGATTGTTTAATTATTGCTTAATGATGACTAGATCATTTCCAAGATTATGAATGGCCTTGAAATTTTATGCATTTTCATAATTTAATCTAGTAGAATATCTATCTTTAAAACCAATGTCTTTAAGATTATTTTTGTAATTGATAAAAAAAAGTAATAATGGCATTGTATTCTAAATTATCTTTATCTTTGAATGCCATTCTATACTTTAAGGGTAATGCATTGAAATAGTATAATATTTATAACTTTTTATAAGGTCTTAAAATAGTTTAAATTATAAATAGTTTCACCAGGGTCAATAAATATATTCACAAGTTCATTAACTAAATTTATATCTTCTTTAGATTTACCAAAACACAATTCAAGCCAATATATGATATTTTTCCATTGAGGAAAAAAAATTAGTAAGTAAACTACTAAAATATTGATATGCTTTACCTTTTAAATTCTATAAAAATAACCTAGGAGATACCTTTTAATTAATAATGGCAATAGTTTCCCAAATTTATATGAAATCATCAAGATGATCTTCCCAAGATTACCCTAAATTACTTGAAATTTTTGGAAAATTTACTCTTTAGTGAAGGGAGTTTATTAAGATGATTCCCATTATAAATTGGATTGCTACATATCCAATTATTATCTTATTATTCATATTCAACATCATAGATTGATTAAATAATTAGTTAATAAATCATGTTCCTTATTTCATTGCAAGCTTTCTATGACATATCTAATTATATTTCTTTCTCGATCAGCCATTTTAATGAATTTAAAAATATTTATAAGTTTTATAAAAAATAAATCTAATATGAGGTTGATGATTTACAGCAAAAATCTATTCTCTTTAACGTCTTAGAAATTAGTTTCATTGAGCAATATGGTCCAACTTTTGGAGTGAAAATATAGCATATTATTCAATCATAAATGACTTTTATTCCTCAAAATCAACAACAACAACAAGAATATGCTATAGATTTTATGGATAATTATACCAATTGAAATAAGTTAAATCAAAAGCAATATCTATTTGTTCCCCAACAATGTCAATACCATGTTAGATAATGTGAGGGGTTATAGTAATGGTTATCTAAAATATGAAAACATAAATGATGTGAAAATATTAGTGTAATAAACTAAAAAAAATTCCCTAGTGGAGTTTCCTACCTTATTAAATGGTGAAAATTTAATGCCAACTATTCTACTCATTCATCTATCATAAATGTCAAGGTGAAATCATACAAATCTAGTTATATAGAACTAAGACTTAAAAAATAGTTTAATAGTAGTAAAATGGAATTTTAAAATATTAAGTATGTAAGGATTCAATAACATTTAAGGCTTAACTCAATTATGGGGAATCAAAATCAGCTCAAGTAAAATATATAAGCAAAATTTCTAATACACAATAGAAATCAAACACATTGTGACAACCAAAAGTTAAATAAATCATAATAGAGTTATTATAATTTTTAAGATTTCAAGTTAATATACCCAGATATTATATTTTAGAAACATTGTTATCAATCTCATCTGATAGAGTAAATCCTATTGAAAAGACAATCACTTAGAGGACTAAATATTAAAAAAAAATGAATTATGCTTCTCTATATGATAAAAATTATTTGTGGTCACTTTCCTTAATCAAAATATTCGTTAAAGTATGATTCTTAATAAGGAATTAAAATCATATGAGAACCAAGACCAAGAAGTAAATAAAAACAAAGAACTCACAAATAGAACACACACTAATATAACAAGTGAGATAAAGAGACTAATTAAAGATTAGTGATAATAAAAATAAAAAATTAGTATATTAGAATGAAATTCATTGAAAATTTAATGATTCATATAAAATTAATGAAATCAAACCAAATAAATATATTAAAATGAATAAAATAAATAGAACTAACTAAAATAATCAAATAAACTAGAGACTAAGTTAAAGACACTGAAAAATATTTATCTAATCAAAATAAGGAAATATTAAGAAAGAGAATCGAAACTAGAAGAAAATAGAGATAAACTATGAAATAAGAGTAACAAAAGGAATGCAATGATTCAAATTAGATGTGAAAATAGATAAATTTTATTGATAAATAATAAACTTTAAAACCAAATTATATAAATTATGAGACTTTAAGTGATAAACAATGAAAACTCAACAAACTATCACATAACATGTTATGGAAAATATATTCATAGTGTGAGAAATATAATATTATTATTATGTAATATTTAAATAATACACAAGTGTCTAAAATAGTTTTAATGAACAAATCATAGAGATAAGGGTGTGGGAGTAAAACTAGGGATTAGAGGAAGTTATAGTGATAAGACATGAGTATGTACTTCTAAGATCAAGCAATTGTATAAGAATTCCTCAAAATATTAATAATAATAACTCCATTTTATTTATATCATTTTGTTTTTAACCACTATTTTGGCTATATGTGGTATCATAGCAAGCGGTTCTGATGGTTTAATAAATGTGTAGGAGAAGTTCTGAGTTAATGAGTTGAAAAGGTAGATTTGATTATCTACCAAACATCTCATGGAATGATTTATAGATCAATTCTATATCAAAATTAATTGTATTAAGATGGATCATGCACTCAGATTTGGAGCATCTAAACTCATCATAGATCCTATAGCTTATTATGCATTTTTTCTCACTATCATTCTTGTTACCTTCCATTTTTTTCACCTACATTAGTAACCATCTTGGCATTGCCTTAACTCTAGAATGTCAGCTGTAAAATTTTTATGATCAATCATGTTGTTTGTCTGATGCTTAGTTGATTGTCATAGCCTGCTATCCACCGTATACATCTAATGATAGATAATATTATATTACATGGTTAGATAGTGTATTTTTCAAGCCATTGGTTGGTTTATTTTCATGAATTTTCAAAACAATTGTATCCCTATCATGCAACTTGCCCATTATGATTCCAAGGTCAATATTCATAATCAATTATTTTGTAGTATTGAGTCAAATTTGAAGTAAATATTTAGATTGTTTTTTTGGTCATATCAAAAGTCATTTTTTTATTCATTTGTCAAAAAAATTACATGGACTATGATTATTGTGAGTTTAGTTTATTTAAAGTCTAGTATGTTTTTGTATAGTCTTTTGTATTGATCAATGAGGTTTTTTTTATTAATTTAAGTTTTAAAAATTCTCAAAATTTAGTCAAAACTCTTAAAAGTGTTAAAGAGTCATTCTTGGTAAAATATTTATTTAGTGTCAAATATATCAAAAAATTCAAAAGGCATTATAAAAAAAATCATTGTTATAGAAGAGTAAAAGTCAATAGTCAATATTGTCAAAAATTTCCAAAAAAGAGTTAAGTCCTTTGTTATCAAAATATGAGTATTTTTGTAAGGGTGCATTTTTGACTGAGTTCAACACCCATAATGTAAATTACATTAAATAAGTTTATTTGAATAGATTTTTTCACACATGGAAGGTGAAAATACAAATGCAACTAATGAACAAGAACCTCTGGGAGATTGTGAGTGGAAAAGAAAAAGAACCAACTGATTCTATAAAATTACTTGAATGGAAAATCAGGGATGACAAAGAAAAATCCATTATTGGACTTGATTTATCTTATATTTATTTTCATTATGTTGACTTGGAAAAAAATTATAAAGATATATGGGAACTACTATGTTAAACATTGGTGTTAAGGCTGTGAATGCTAAATTCACACTAAAATTGTAGTTATTTAAACTAAGCATGAATGATAATGGAACAATGTCAAGCCACATTAAGAAATTAAGTTTAATAGAATTTTAATCTCAAGTGGATGATGAATATTCAAAATCAATTTTATTAAATAGCCTACCTCCCAAATATAGTAATGTGGTGTTTACTCTTGGTCAAATGCCAACATAATCCCTTGAAGGTATGATATATGTACTCCTAACTGAGGAGAAATGAACAAAAAAAGATAGTGAATAAGAAACTACCATTTATATAAAATAGAGGCATACTAATTTTTGAAAGAACAAAGAGGAACTATAATGCTTTTATTACAAGAAAAAAGGACATAAATCTTCTTTATGTATTACTCATGCCAAGGACATTATTAAAGGAAATCTTAAAATAGATTAGACCAATGTAATTTTTGAGGAGTGCATTGAAGAATAACCTAAAATTGAGGAAGATGATGAAGAATTCCTCTACTAAATAACTGTTGGAGGATGGAGGATACACAAAGGAAGGAGGTCTTTCAGTGACCTCTTGTCAGTCACCAACAACAGGGTTGCACCAATGATATGGTGACTTGTGTTTGTGTGTTTCTTATTTCTAATATGTGCTTGCAGAATAATAACAGATGTTATTTCCCTATCCATAGTTAAGATCATAATTTCCTATATTATTCCCTTTTGTAAAAATGAGTGGGTAAACATATACGTTGATATGGATTGGTTGGTGGTTCCACCAGAAAAGAATTTTTTAAAGTGGTTGGTTCTCTTAGAAAACCATCTACAGAGTGGTTAGTGGTTCCACTAGAAAAATATTTTATGGAATTTTTTGTTCTCTTATAAAACCTTGTAAAACATGAGTAGGTATTAAATAGAGCTTAACCCATGTTCACACTAAGGGGGTCACTGTTAGGGAAAATATGTTCATAGTGTGAACATTAGAACATTATTATGTAATATTTAAATAATACATGAGTGTGAAAAATAGTTGTAATGCACAAATCATAGAGATAAGGGTGTGGGAGTAAAAATAGGGATTAGAGGAAGTTATAGTGATAAGACTTGACTCTGTACTTTTATGAGAAAGAAATTGTATAAGAATGCCTCAAAATATCAATAATATTAACTCAAAATCTCAATAAGAATAACTCCATTTTATTTATATCATTTTGTCTACAACCTCTATTTTGGCTATATAGCATGGTAAGTCTTCTTAATTATTACATAAAACTACAAGTTTAATCTACACATATGAATACACTATTATACATTCATCAAAAGGTTAATAATATTGGCCATATTTAGGTAATCAATTCATAAGTCAAATAATCAACCTAGATATATTTGATTATACCAAGTAGTACACTTGACCATCATATAATATGTTGTTTAGACTATTTATAAATAACACTTGATCTTAGATATTTATCCTAGAAGCAAAAAACTTGTATTAAGGTTGAACTAGGAGTGTGATTGTACATGTGTACATTTATCCCATTTTCTAATGACATCTTCAAGTCTTTTTAAGAACTTATTTTGAAATTTAGTTTTAATTTCATGTTATAACTAAAGTTAACTTAAGTTATTAAAAAAATTTATTCCAACTTAAATGTAACCTTTGGCCCCTTATCATGAATGTATTATACTAAAAACGTGTCTTCCAACTCAAGATATGAATACAAATTTCCATTATGATAATGATGAAACTTACCTAAAGCTTGAATAGTTAAGATTTTATGGAATGATTTAAGCATAATTATATAATTAATATTAAATTTACTAATATAGGCTACAAAACAATTAAGGTGAAAAAAAGGATAACCATTCCCATAAAAATTTGGGAATTCAAGATTTGTGAAATTGTAGGGCAATTGTCAGTTAATGATTCTACACACTATGGTATTACCATGCATAGAGTTACAATCAACATAAGTGTTTTATTTTTTTTTATGTTAAAAAACATGATGTAATATTTGTTAAAAGGTAACTATAAAACTCATTAGGGATATAATATCTTGTGAATATATGTTAATATCCTTAAAGGGTTCATTTAATGGTTTAATTTGACCATTAATGGTTACCAGAGTACACTATTCCTCATGGATTTTAAATCCAAATATTTATCATAAAGAATATAATATGAAGGAACATAATCTTAAAAATTAAATGAATATATATATATATATATATATATATATATATATATATATATATATATATATATATATATATATATATATATATATAGTATCCAATCATCTTAAGTGACTACATTTGTTTGAATCATGATTGTAATCAAACCTAGATCATGTAATGAGATTAAAATCCTAGAATTAGCTAAGGATGGAATAGATCCTAACGTGAGAATAAAATTATTTTTTCCAACATATCCATTTTATTATAATAAAATAAAATGCATTATCAAGTCCATTTTACCCATTTTAATCTAATTATAGTTAGTCGCATTTTGGATAAGTTACATTTAATTGGGCCTTAATATAATATTTACATAAAATAGTTTGAAGTCCCATTCGATTCTTGCATTAATTTTTATCTTTATTGGGTCTCTTGATATATTTAGAATTTATTACCTCTAAGGTTTGAAAAGTTATATATATATTTTTTATAACAATAACTTTTCTTTGGAAAAGCATCGATGACATGTCATGTCACAAAGTCAAACTCCTAGAGTCCTGAAATCAAATTTGTAGAGTATAGCTAAAAAAATCTAATAATTCATTTGTGACAATTAATAACATATTTTGATATAAATTATATTTAATTGATTTGGGCATTTTTATAATTTATTAGATCCCAAATCCTCCCAAAAGAGTAAGATATTGGTATGACATGGGAAGCATCATCCAATTCTATTGTGTAACCTATTAGATTGTACACCCAAAGAACTAGAGTCATACCAATATAATCATATTATGTTTTATAATATTATACACACTTGGGACATAATGGGATAATAATACAATTCCAAGTGGAATAAATAGGTTCTTAGAGATGTCATATAAGGTATGACATATGAAACATAATTAAATCAACATTAGCCACATGTCATTTTATAATCTTGAGGCCCAGATACATATCATAATATTGTACCACCCTAGGACATTTAAACCAACTATAAATTTCCATGTGTCACCCATAAATTTCTTTTGTTTCCAAATATTACACCTTAGGAGAGCATGTTTAAGTCTCTTCCATATTTGGACAACATGGGATTACCTCTAGACCGATGGGTTGCCTATAGTAGAGGTAAACCTCTAGGTTAAAAGGATAGTTCCCTTGATTTTTCTCTTAAGCTCACACACTAAACTATACCAATTAATTGGGGGTGAAAAGGGAAGAACAAAATAGAATTTAAACCTATACTAGTGAGGTGATACACCAAAATATTACTCCATAAACACACTTGCATATACACTAAGAGAAAAAGCTACTAAAACTAACCTAAAATATATGAACTTATATAATATGTGTTTATCATAGAGTAAAATTGATATGTATAACCAAATGGGGTTGAAAATAAGGTTATATACTAGACACTACTATTCCCTCTCATACTTCAATCACACATCAACAAACAATACACTTTATGAGACCTATTAGAAGAGATGCCACTCACATAATGAATATAATGTAAGAATTGAGTAAATGATAAAAATATTCATCACTTTTCAATTACATACACCAATTTATATACTTAGGTGCCAAACTAGTAGGGCTTCACCATACAAGGTGTGTACTTGATATAATTGCCAAAATGGCTTACATTTATAGAGTGAAGGAAAATAAAGAGAAGTGGAAGGGTCTAAATTACATGTATAAAGATATGATAAATATTTACAACATGAGATAATGAGGTTTAAAATAGTTTAATATGTGGTCTTGGATAAGTGTCCATCAGGAATACATCATTCTCTCGCAAGGTTGTGTAGAACTCTTCATTATCCTTATTTAAAACTATCCTTTGGTGATGATTTCAATTGATTTGATTAAAATGTCATGGGAATTATTAAAACCTTTTAACTATCATGAGATGATGGAATTTTTTTTATAATATCCTTCATACTCTCTTCAATTTATGGACTCATGTGCACCACTTGTCACTCAATGTATATGACTGCTCACTAGCTCTTCTAGACTTATCCTTACACTTGTCATCAAAATTAATTATAGTTACCCATGGAAACATGTTTAAGAAGTTTTAAGACACATTTTTAAGACTCTTTTATCCTTTGGTCTATTATATACTTCAAGAAGATTCAACTAGACACTTCTCATCTTCACACTTAGACAATCATTCCCATTCTCATTGTGCTAGCTTAAACTACCTACAATGAATTTACTAGCAGAGAGGTTTTCATTATTGAATATTATGGGTTTAAAAAATTACCCATTTACCTCTTATAATGATTATCAATCACCATTATCCTCTACACCTATAGAACACTTAAAATATTGTAGAAAATTTAGGTTTTAGTCTATCTATACAAGTGATAGTATGGAAAAAAGTTATGGTTAATATATTGAGAGATTTATAAACATGTTACAAACAATTTAATAACCAAATAAACCTTTTTAATTCATCCACATTCATTTCTTCTTCATCGGTTCCAAGTAAGGATTTTGAGAGGGTTTTAGGTGCCTTAGATTGTTAATGATTGTTCATAAAACCTAAATAATAAAGATCCAAACCAATTCAATTGAGTATAATGTAAGGCCCCCCCTAAAATATATCCCAGTCAATTATTCATCATGAAGTCCATCTTTGTAAGTATGAATGAATTAAACCGGTCCTCAAGCTCCTTTAATGTGTTCTGAATAGGCATATGAGGAAAATGGGCTAAATTGACCACTCCTAGGATTTTCTCTTCAATATAATGTGTCTAATTCATCTTTTACTCTCCCTTTAATGTAATAATATATTTTTTAATGTTCATATGGCTTTATGGATGAATTTTATAGTCATTAGGGTTTAGGCTTAGTATTAGGCCTAATCTACAAGAATGTATTTTCTGTGTTTGACCACTTAAGTGGTATTAATTAATGCAGATGACTTATCCATATATTAATATTATAAAAAAATTATAAATCATTTAAATATAATTATAATCTTTTTCCACCCATTTATTTTCTCCTCACCCACTAACCTATAGAGTATGTTTTCATGGAGTACCCTTTGTCTTAGAAAAAATAGAGGGCACATCCCATATTAGTATGAATTGAAGGACACCTTAAGGAGTTGTTTTAGGTTATGATAGTGATATTTACCATTTTTTTATTTTTCATCATGCTTATAAGTATTTCAAATATTCAAACTCCCCAAGACTAGTTTTGGGACTGATGACTATGCAGGGTCGTAGTTGACTATGTGTGGAATTAGAAATAACATTCCTTTATTATATTATTTGTCTATCAAAGTCACTTAGAAGTGTTTAATTATCATTTGGGTTATAATAAATATGGTAACTCAACCCATACCTATACAAAACTTCTAAATCTACATCTCATATGAGATAAAATTGGATTGGCTGATTGTGTCAACCTATAGGTGCAATTAGGGAAGTGTTGGAAAGATTCGTGTAAGTGATAATCCTATCTGATAATTTTAATTTGATAATTCTATATAATTTTTATAATCTTATGATCATTCACACCTATATTATTTCATCTTAGGTCTAATAATGAGGCTTTCATCTTTCTCTATCTTAGGTTGTGTTGGCAATTAGGCCTGTCAAGGTTAAATACCAACCCATGTAATTAAAAACATTTAATGGTAATCATGGTGTCTTCTTTTATTAAGGTTAAAGGGGGGATTTTTTTGAACTAGGGTCCACAAAACCTATAAGTGCATTAAAAACAAAAGGAACAAAATGAAAGTACATCCCAATAGAGAAGGCCAAATACCAACCCATGTAATTAAAGACTTTGAATGGTCATCATGGTGGCTTTTTTCATTAAGGTTAAAGGGGGGATTTTTTTGAACTAGGGTCCACAAAACCTATAAGTGCATCAAAAAAAAAAGGAACAAAATTAAAGTACATCCAAACAGAGAAACATCAGAGAAAATATAACATAAATAACTACAGAATAACTTTAAAATAGCCCTAAAACATCCTAAGAACTAAATTAATCCAAAATCTCAGATACATCTTCCTAGAATTACTTCATGTTATTAAAATTCATATCAATTTGTGTCAAAATGTTTTCATAGTCAATTTTTTGTTTGAAATTACTAATTTATCCCTTGATGTCCTTTCATTTACCTATGTGGTTGGGTTCGAACAATTCTCTGAGATGAGCCCTAAGGTTTTCCTTATTTTGTATAGCTTCAATTATTGCAACCTTGCTACAATTAACTAAGAAACTAAGTTTGTTCTAAATTTTTTCATTAGCATGCTCAAGTAAATCCACTCTAAAGCTCAGTCTTTAGATTTGAATTTCATCCTTTTTTTTGGCCAAGGCTTTAGACATCTTTTCATTTTCCTATTAAAGAGCATTCATCTTAATTTTTAAGCTTGACATTTCCCACATGAAACACCTCATAAGATATTTTAGGAGATAAAGTTATTGAATTATTTTACTAGCATTCTCTCTACCTTTAAGGGAATTGGTAAGTTGACTAAAATCCTCATTATTATCCTTTTAGACCAAGGAAGTCTTCCTTTTCTCTATAGTTTTAGTTTTCTTCTTCTCATTCTATTATTTAGGACTTGCCTGAGGTTTTTTATACTTTCTAGTATTTTCCTTCTCAAAACGGTAGTCTTTCAACTCCTTACTGTCACTATCCACATCAACTATATCATTCTCCCCTCTTTTAGATTATGAGTCATGTAACCTTTTGTGCCCTACCTTTCAAGGTTATCTTTATCAAAGACAATGTTCTTGGAAGCACCTCTAAGGTGATTTTTTTCCTATCATTTCCTTGATAGTCTCATCTCCCTTTGTGTAAGTCTCCTTATTGACCCCTTCATTCTTATGGCTAGCAGCCCTGATCAAACTTCCTCAGTATTTAATCCATACCTTCCTTATCTTTTTTATTTCAACCAACCCTTCTTTGGAGTTTTATTTATTTTTCTAGGTTAAATCCAACATGATTTGGTTCATTCCTTTAAAATACTTAAATATGAATAAAATAACCCCCTCATGTCTTGGGGCAGAGTAATTACCAGTTTTAAATTTTTAAATGGAGGTTTTCATGGATTTAAGAATGAAGAAAGGTAAACTAAAAGCAACCCCATGTATAAAGTAATTTAACATTCTAAATAAAGACCATTTTACCATATTATACCAACCCTCTAAATTAATATACTAGATAATATGGAAGGTTGCCTCAGTATACAATTTGGGGAGGGACTCCCTATTGAATCCACTATGTCACTAATCCAACTGATCACCATATTTTACAAATGCCTCTTTATCTAGTTTGAAATCTCTAGGAGTATAGTAGATTTTGGTTTTTTCAATGTCCAGTCTTGTCACATGAGTAATGAGCTCCTATGTAATATCAAGCATGACCCCATTGATGTTGATTGCTCTCTCTTCTAAAGCATTAACAAACTAGATAAACATGTTACTATTAAATCCTTCAATCTTCTCCATGAATCTCATGAAGCCCCCCACATGAAGATAATTCCAAACTCCATTATTTATTCTGACTTCCAGTTGAAACTTAGGTTTTATTATATTGGGTAATCCCATGGTGTTTCTTTTATTAGTTTAAAAGTTTGAATTGCCTTTTCTATCACCTGTATGGGCCCACTCCAAGCAATTAGTGGTATGTATGTTGAATGAATTATCAGCTTCAACACATTCTTTTTCCTTTTCTAAAAACTTCTCCTTATGGGCAATGAAATAAATAGGCCTTATGCCCTAATTTCTAATTGAAGACTTCACTTCACCCTAACTAAGATGGATATCACTAGGATACTAAAATTTAATAGAGATATTTTTCCTTCATTGGTAAATTTTAGTAATAAATCTCTAAGTAGATCCTCTTGGAATAACTAGCTTTTAAAGCCAATATTATTTGTCTGCCTATTTGCAAACCAATCAACAATCCCATTACCTTCTCTATATGTGTGTTTGATATGCACCTATTAAAATGAATTTAATATATCCTTTGATTCATCAATGAAATTCTTGATAAACCAACTTGAGGGGTATTTCTCAATTAAACAATTGACAATGCTCATGGTGTCCCCTTCCACCACCAGATTTTGGACATTGATTTGTATAGCTAATCTGATTCCCCATAGGGATGTTAAAGATTCATCTTAATTATTTGTTTTTATGCCCATAATTTCATATATGGTGAAATAAAATTACATTCAACATCTCTAATGATACCTCCACCCCTTATAATTCTTCGATTCCCCTTTGATGCACCATCAAAATTTAGTTTCACCCATCCCTTGAGTGGAGTTCTCCACTTTGTTCTCTTTCTAATTTCATGCTTGGGATCAAATTTCCCAAAGATAGAAGGATATATTTTCTATTTTTTATTAGGTATCTATTCAAAAGGATAGAGGTAATCACTACTTTTTATTTGAAGTTTTCCTTGATTGACATGAAAATTATTTCAAAAACCACTTTGTTATTGCACATATTATCTCTAAATATTCTATTATTTCTAGCTCCCCATATCCCCTACCAAATATGTGGTAGAGTAAGATTCCATAACTGTTTTAGATTTGAATTTTTGAAAGGATAGCTCTAATACATCCATACTTTCGTGGGGGAGCTAGGTTGAACCCACAAGATGTAAAAATTATCAATAAACAAATATTAAACCTTCTATGTAAAGAGATAGTCAACAAGAAGGTGAAATACAGTTTCATTATCTCCTTCCCATAAGACACATCTATTGGTTATGATACATCATTTTTTCCTTAGGTTATCAATTGTTATAATCTTATTTTGTATGGCTACCCAAGTGAAAAAGCAAATTTTTAGAGTAATAAATTTGATCTAGACCATTTTCCAATAAACCTTAGTGTCTTGATTTTGGGAGATGTGATCATAACCCATTTTTACATTATAATGGCCATCAAATGAGTCTTTCCATACCAACTTGTCTTCCATATCAAATCTAGTGATATGAATGGATCATAGGACCTTATTTAGTTCATTTAATTTCATCTATTCACTTTGATTTGATCTATCTAAATGAAAGTCTATCCAATGTTTAATACCATATCTTGATTGTCAATAATCCACAACATATTCTCCATATTTTAGATTTAGTTTATCCTAGATGTGTGGATTGATATTCCTTTATAAGGCAATTAAATCTATGCTCCACTTATCCCTCCAAAAATTTATACTTCTGTCATTGCTTAGTTTCTAGATGGATCCTTTAAGTATAACTTCTTTATTTTTAGTTAGGAAATTCCAAACATGTGACCCTCTTAAAAATTTCCCTTCATTAAATATGTTGATTAGGTTCCTCCCTTGAAGGTATTTTTATGATAAAATCCTTCCCCAAATATATTTGGTGGTTATGAAACTCTAAATGAACTTGGATATCAGAGCTTTGTTAACCTATTAGATATTTCTTATGCCTAGGCCTCCATAGACTTTGTTGTTGCAAACTTTTTTCAATGCTACTAAATGTAATTTACTCTTTTCCTTAGTCCCAACCGAGATGAAAATTATTTTAATCTTGTTAATTTTTTCTTCAACTCCTTTAGGTGGTTTTAAAAAAGATAAAATATAGATTGGGAGAATTTGCAAGATGCTCTTGATAAAAAAAACTTTCCTAGCTTGAGATAATAGTTTACCTTTCCATCCTGCAAGCCTTTTTTGGAATCTTTCAATCAATGAATTCCAAGAATTTATTTGGATTTTATTAATGATGATAGGCATGCCTACATAGGGAGATGGTAGTTCTTTAATTTGTCAACCCAACAACACAACTATCCTATTTTGTCTCACCATTTGAGTGTTGAAAAAATACATTGAGATCTTGTCAAAATTGATCTTCTAATTAGATACCTTTTTATACATGAACAAGATTATTTTTATAGTCCTTGATTCTTATAGTGAGGATTCAACCAGTAAAATAGTGTCATACACAAACTATTAGTGTGTAATAGGCTCAACCTGCATAGCTGGTTTGAATCCTCTTAACTAATTATCCACCAAATCCTTATATATAAATCTACTAAAATATTCCACCATAATAATGAACAAGAAAGGTGAAAAAGGATATCCTTTCCTCACTCCTTTGGTGCTTCTAAAAAACCCTTGTGCCACACCATTTACTAAAATAGAGAACAAGAAAGTAAAAATTCAAACTCTAATAATTTTTTGAATTTTTCATTAAAACCAAAATGGTTCATCACTCTATTTAGAAAACTCCAATCCATTATGTCATAACCTTTGGCCATATTTAATTTGAGATTCATTAGAACTTTTTTACTATTTTTCATTGAATCTATAACTTCATGGACCATAATAACTTTGTCTTGGATTTGCCTACCTGGAATGAATCCTCCTATCCAAACTTGAATAATTTTCTCCATGATATATTGCATTATCAAAGCAATAAGGTTGGTGATTATTTTGTAAAAGGAGTTACACAAACTAATGGGTTAGAAATAAAACAAGTTCACTTCCCCTTATTTCTTTGGGATGAATATGAGGAAAGTGTAATTGAACTCCTTTAGTAGTTGTCTTGAATCTAAGAATTCATTTACTACAACAATGACATCTTCTCCAATAATACCTCAAAAAATATTGAAGAAGGAAATAGGAATTCCATCATGACCCAGGGCTTAATTTTTTGAATTTTTCATTAAAACCAAAATGGTTCATCACTCTATTTAGAAAACTCCAATCCATTATGTCATAACCTTTGGCCATATTTAATTTGATATTCATTGGAACTTTTTTACTATTTTCCATTGAATCTATAACTTCATGGACCATAATAACTTTGTCTTGGATTTTCCTGCCTAGAATGAATCCTCCTTGCCAAACTTGATTAATTTTCTCCATGATAGATTGCATTATCAAAGTAATAAGGTTGGTGGTTATTTTGTAAAAGGAGTTACACAAACTAATGGGTTAGAAATCAAACAAGTTCACTTTCCCTTATTTCTTTGGGATGAATATGAGGAAAGTGTAATTGAACTCCTTTAGTAGTTATCTTGAATCTAAGAATTCATTTACTACAACAATGACATCTTCTCCAATAATACCTAAAAAAATCTTGAATAAGGAAATATGAATTCCATCATGACCCATGGCTTTATCCATATTCATTTTGGAGATTAAAAACTCAAAATCCTCATTATATGTAGGAGCAGTTAACATTTCATTGTCTTCTTGGATTATCAATTCCAAGATGACATTCAAAAATTCATGCTCAAAACCAATGTTTTTTTTTAATCAATCTTGTACATGTTCTTATAAAAAATAGCACATGATTTGTTAATCTCTTCTTGATCATTGGCTAGTTTTCCCTCATTGTTTATGATCTCCCTAATGGCATTGTGATTTCTATTCTTGAGCATGGACATGTGGAAAAAATTAGTATTTCTTTCACCTTATTTTAGCTAGATATTTATGGATTTTTCTCTCCAAATATATTCTTCTTTAGCCACTATGGTATGATACTCAAACAACATTTGTTTTTATCTATTCTGGATCTCAAGATCATACCCCTTATCCTCAATCTCTTCCTTAATCTTAGCTAATTCTACTTTTAAAGCCTTTTTCTATTCAAATACATTTTTGAACACCTATTTATTCCATTGTTTGAATTTGAGTTTAATCGTTTAAATTTTTTTTTACAAGATTAAACATGGCTAAGCCTCTAGTATTCTTTTTCCACCATTATATCATTTTGTCTTGAATACACGAATGAGTAAACCACATGTGTTTCATGTGGAAAGTGTTTTTAGAAACCTTAGCTTATTGATTAGTAATATTTAGTTCCAAGGGTGAGTAGTCTTAATCAATTTTTGGTAAAGATTTAAGAATAATATTTAGTTGAAGCAAATAAAGGGAGATGAACATTATGTCTAGTCTATACCAGATGAGGTTTTCTCTGAGTCTCTTGTTTGACTAAGTGAATTTAGCTCCTCTAATCTCAATGTCTAAGAATCATATATCCACAATAAATGAGGAAAACTCCTCCATGTTGTCAATACAAATATAATTACTCCCTTTTTATCTCATAGGTATAGGGTCAAGTTCAAGTCTCCAGCCAAGATCCACAAGTTTTGAGTGCAATTACTTCTGAAATCTTTGATTTCTTCCCAAAATTTTCTGCAATATGTCCTAGTACTAGGAACATAAACATTAGATAAAATCCATTTCTTATTCTCTATAATGTCCATGAAGATAACAAGTAAATGGTGTTGTGATTTGAGTGTGGGTTATCCTATGAGATATTTGGGGTCCCAAAAAGTAATCAGGCCACTAGATGTACCTAAAGCACTTATACAGACCACTACAACCTCCTTGCAATACACTTTTACTTATTCTAGAAAATAACTTTATTAAATTTTGGATTCTTGAATGGCCAATTTAGATACCTTATTATTCATTCTAAAATATATAAAGACCTTATGTTTACCTACACTATGCATCCCTCTTATGTTCCATGATAGAATCATCATTAAGGACCTTATTTAGAAGGGGTGTCCCCCTTGAAGGGGATAGTATTTTGGTGTCCATTTTCTATGTATACTTGAGATAAATTTTGAAAAATATTCTTTTTGGAAGGTCTGCCTACTTTTGATGGGGTTTTAATATCTAGGTTTTTAGCACTCTTCCTAGTAACTCTAGAGGATAAAACCTCCAACTGAGAGTTATTCTTTATCATTTTGTCCTCATTTCCTCTTTCCTCTTTCCTATGAATCTCCTTCATTTGGTTTGTTATCCTCTAAATCTGATTCTTGTTTGGTCTAATCCTTGATATCTATATCCTATTCCAAAATCTTATACTTGTTTTGAAGTTATAGGCTATTTATGTTATTTTCCTACTTTTTCCCAAAAGTTAAATTATGTATGACCTCATTGTTGATCCTATCATCCACTTGCATGATATTAGTAAATTCTAAAAATGGTTGTTAAATTTTATTTGGTATTTTTTATATCCCTAGCTTAATTTTAATATGTTTCTCTAAGACCTGAGTTGGGCTTATTTTTGTTTCTAATTGAGCTGAGTCTACATTAACTGGAGTTAACTCTATACCTAGAATGTCTATGTGCCTTATCTGATTCTATCTTTTCCCTCACTTTATATTGTGAAGTATACCTAGTTTTTTTAGGATCTATAGGTGGGATATCCATTTTAAATTTCTTGAAGGAGACTCCACCCTTTCTCTTCCATGCTACAATATTTGTGTTCTCATGACATACTTTCACTAAGTACCCCAATTTATGACATTTTTCACACATCAAGGCTGATCTTTCAAATTCAATCTCCTATATTTTGATTCCATATGGTGTGTGTAGTACTATAGAATGTGGTAGCTCTTGGTGAACAAAGGTACTCACATAGAATGTAGTATGACCTAGTCTAGTTCATACCTTGGTCATTGAGTCTAAGGTAATGAGATAATTGAAGGATTTGGCTATACTTGAAAAAATATCCTCTTCCAAAACCTCTATATGGATACCTAGAAGCCTAATCTAAATGGGCATTTATCTTATATTTTCATTTTCAATGTCAAACCCTAGTTCCATTTTTTGAGGAAAAGCCCTAATTTGCTGAAAATCCATGGTCCTTCGACCAAAATATTTGGACTATCTTTTGTGTTATTAAATCTAATCATAAAGAACCCATTTACCATTTCCATTATTTCCATGTGTCCCTTTGTGATCCATTTCATCTTTTCCTAGGCTCTTAATGTATCTATGTTATGTCTCAAACCCATAAAATTACCCATAAGTGCCTGATTCATCTTTGAAGAGGCTTGATGTATGAGTGTTGGGGTGATTTCTACTTGTAGGCTCTTCCCACCCTTGATTATTTTAAGATACTTCACAATTTTTATTTACTTTTTATCCATAGATCCCTTCAATATATCACACCATGAAAATTTTTCTAGATTTATCTTGGGTTAAGAGGATTCAGGTGTATTACCTTTTTCCTATGACATTCCTTGTGCTGGTGATTCCCTTAATAGAGCGTCGAACCTGGAGGCCCATGTGATCATCTTTTTCCAATATCCATCTCCTTTCTCCATCTCTAAGTTAGGTTTTGAAATTTTAGTTTCAAACCCATGACCTTTTACCTCATATCAACTTGTAAAACTACCATTATCTTTCACCTTCTCTGTTATTAAGCCCTTCTCCATCATTGAGCCCTTCTCCATCACTATGTTACTTGTGACTTTTAACTACTACAATGTCGATGAAATATTTGTTGGTGGACATCATGGTGTCTTAAATTTAAATTGAAGAGTGAATTTTTAAATGTAATTTTCATAGTGTTATGTGTGATTCTAAGGTTTTGAATGAGTTTGAAGTGGTTCTATGATCTAAAAGTGCTTTGATGAAGATGGCAAAAAGAGGGTAATTGATGACCTATCATGAAATTTTATAACATAATTCGGTATATGGAAGGTATGAAATGAGATATAAACTTTTAAACTATGATCAAAATGAATTAAAATTATATTTAAAACCTTTTGGGAGGCTATGATATACTTTTATGATATTTAGTGGTAATTACCCTCTATAAAACTATGATTACATTGCCTAAAAAGACAAATTTTGGTGTTTAAAGTGAAATATGGTGTCAAAATACCATAAAATTAATAAAAATAAATTTTATAAAATTAAATATAAGTGAATTTACATTATTTATAAAGTTTCATAATTTGGAAAGGTTATTTTGTGCAAGTTTAAGCATAAAAAAGGCCTCTAGGAGCTCACACGTGCCATGTTTTAGCCACATAAAGGTGTAAAAGGATTAATTATTATTTTAACATGCCCATGAATCATGTTATTCCTTATTATTCTATAATATTTGTGGTTAAAAACTAATTTTTTAATAAAAGGCAAAATCAAAGCTATTCCATGCATTTTTCTATGCAAGGTATGGACTTATACATCCCATTTGATACAATAAAGATTAGCAGTATGAATATGAAGACATATTAGGTGTTATATAAGAATTTAAAGGTAATAATATTAAATAAATTCCAAAAATGTGTTACCTCTAGTCATCTTTATTCTTTGCACATAGTGAGAGCTCTTTAGGTTTACAGGTGGTATGGCCATGAGAGAGAAAATCTAAGTTTGTAATTTTGGTCAGAGAAAGTAGTCTCAGAGAGATTCTAGATATATTAATTGGCTCTAAATTTTTTCCTCTCACCTTTATGAACCATCCCTTTAAATTAAATTCACTCATTATGGCTCCTTAATCCAAGTAGGTAGTCAATTTTCTATGTTTCCTCTTCATCGAGGCATCATGGTAGAAAATTTCAAGATTGTGGATCTTTTCAAGAACATAATTAACCTTTCCATGGTAGTCATTAGTCATTTTAAGAATTTGTGAAGGACAAATATATCTCAAGAAGATAAGGGAGTACAATTTTGGAGTCTACAAACATATGAAGAAGAATTGTATGGTCTAGGAGAGAGAAAAATCATCAAATATTTATTGGATTCTTGGTATGGGTATCCTTCATGTTCATATGTTCCTCATGAAAGTGTCTCAAAATTTCATTCAAAATATTCGTAGTAGGAATCCATTAATGGCTCTTAAGAATCCTATATAAGTCACTAGTTAGCAAACTTTAAGGTTTCTATTACATTGGTTAAGGATCTTAGTAGACTACTAGGTTTCAATTTCACCCTTTTATGATCATTTGAAGGACTCCAAATTGATATGTGTGTTATAGCATATACTCATTCTTGAATTGGACCTTAAAACTAACCTTGTCTTATTATTCATGTCCTTTTTCATCCCCATCTTAGTTCATCCTCCATATCACAGTCTTCATTGCCAGTCTCACTATGATAATCTTAATTTTCCCCTCCATTCATGGTTTTCTATCATTCTTCAACCATCATGCCACTTTAACTTATCTCCATCTCATGAATCCACTATCATAAGGAGTGAAGGGATAGATACCATCATAAGTATGAAGATTAATATATGTACATCAGGAAACCCTACTAAATAGTCATAAATGACTACCTACAGTCATCAAGAAGTACAATAAGGGTTTCTCATGAAGTACAAAGGAAGAAGAGTGTGGAAGATATCTCTTTAAAGGTTTTTTTCCATTATTATATTACAAAGTTAAAGTAGATTATATTAAAAGGATCATATCCATGTTTTATGACCTCCCCAAGGTTGAATTCAAAATCTATCCATATAATATGACCTCATATAGTCATCTATAGTTAACGAAGGACACAACCACTTTGAAGATAGGTCATGGAATCAATGTAAGAGTGTTACATGGAAATTAGTGAAGGGTATAAGGTTATGGAAATATTATTGAATATAATAATGGATCAACATATGGAGGAAATAATAAATAGAGAGTTAAGATTATTTTAAGACACCAACAAGCATGTAGTCAAATAAAACCTATAACAAAGAGTTAAGTGTCTTGGTAGTATAGTCTTAAGACCTTTCTAGGTTCTTGGAAGCTAGTTAGATCTGAAAAGTGCATTATTAGTTTTAGAAGGAAAATTTAACTTAATAATAATTCAATTTTAGGTTCTTGAATATCTTAATTAGCATAGGAAGATACCTATAACCACCGTTTCAAGAACAAGGTATAGCCAAGGTGGATAATGTTGTGAAATAAGATTTTAAGGAGGTTTGAATTTCATGTAAGGTGGTTAAAAATAATGTAGATAATATTATGACTATATTAAGAAATTATGGACACATTTATCTTATTCAATCTCTTTAAGCATCCTCAAACCCTAACACAGTCTGTACAGGGACATGACATCATGCACAATCAAGTATGTAGAAAGAAAAATATATTTTTAAGAGGATGAAATAGTGGTATGTAGGAGATAATATTGTAAGAATATGTCCATAATATTTGTATTAAAATCATATTTTAACTAAGAAATAAACTCATTTTTGGTCATTTTCTCATATGAATTACTGCCTACAACTGGGTAAGAGACTTTTCAAGCATGTTGATAGTCAAACTAAGATAAAAGGGTCTTGTCATGTTCTTGAATTGATAAGGTTCCTACCATGTTTGGGGCATATATTATAATTATTTAATAGGATATATCAAACCATGAAATTAAAATCACATAGAGACTAAATCAGGATCTCATGAAGTGATTGCATATAGCCATGAGAACATGGCCATATCTCCAAGCTTAGAGATGATGAGACCAAAGTAGTCCATGATGGAGTTTAATGATAATGGAAGGTTATTAAATAAATAATGGTGAAAATAACTTAAAAATTATTAATAATTGGGTTACAAACATTTCATGAAAATCAATTTCAACCTTAAATGGTACACATATAACCATACCAAATGACAATTTCATTGACATAGTCACTTATATGCCCTAAAGTGTAAACTAAATACCATCCAGTCAAGAATGAGGCTTCTGGGATATTAGATATAATAAATATAAAATTTTAATCTTTAAAACTTATTAATATAACTAAATCACTACCAAGATCATGAAATTGAAGGTACATAGGCCTCTACGAAATATGGCACTATGTAAAGCATAAGAACATTGTTAAGAAGGGACAAAATGCTAGAGATGAGGTTGTTGAGGAGTTTTAAAACTAATTAATGGTTTATAAAAGAACCATGTCATGATAATATGGATTAGAAAAACCTCTACACCTCATTAATTTCCACCTACAATAGTGGTAGTCATAATTACTATAAGGATTATTGAGAAGGTATGGTGTAACATAGCTATGAAGAGTGACCAATGAGGCATAAGGATTATTGAAACAAGGTTATAATATAATTTTTTTTTTGACACTATTATTCTATAATAAATGCTGATTAAAGAAGGTATACATGGTCATAGATCTTATGATATAGGAAAACACACACAACTCAAGCTAAATATTGGGAAAATTTACCTACAAATAATTATATGCATAATTCAAGAATGATACTTGGTGGAGTTGGTCCTAATTAATTTTTATAAATATCCATGGTATTTTTTAAGTCATTTAAGGATGGAGAATACTTACTATTTTGACACATTCAACCCCCTATATGGAGGTAGTCATAAAGCAAGTAGGTAAAGCTCTTAAAGTATTTACAGGTGTGGTAGAGGGCTTAAACTTATTTGGAGTATTCGATGAGCATAAAAAGGTGATTTTAAATATATAAACACATTTTTTAAGGTGATAAAACTCTTATTTAAATGTTAACCATGCCCTTGAGGGCTTAACAAAGCAATCATGCACCACACCCTTAAGGTACACAGTCATATTTTTGAGTTATTTCATGGGCTACTTATTCATTTAGTGGAAATTGAGATAGTAAGGAGGACCATTTCAACCTTAAAGGAGATATTATAGTTAATAAAATATATAATTATTTTTTTTTTAGACCCCTCAAGCTCCTTTCTTACACACATAGTATATGATTACCTCTTGAAGCACATTTTCATCACATAGAGAACTTGATACAACTTTTAGATGGGATCTCATAATTTTCATTGTTGATGAGGGGATAAATATACTTTATTTTCATGTAATTTGGTTTTCCAATATAGTTCCATATGCTATGAATAATCATTAATAAGTTATGGACCTCTTAAACCCTTGTAAAACCCTCATAATCACCTGATAGAGAAAGGAAGATAAATTATGCATCTAGATGGTATGTTGATATATGAAATCAATTTAATAGTATTATCAACTCCAATAAGCACATTTATGAGAAATTAATTGGAATTTGTAATACTCATACATTATAAACTGATCCAAATAAAGTAATTTTGAGATATAAAGTAAGAAAATCTAGGGTAATTATATATTAAAAGGATTTGAGAAGTAATATGGGGTCTTTAAATATCTAAATAACACTTAAAAATCCATAAATAGAGGTTTTTTGGTTCACTTCCATAGGTATATAGGTTTTGAGGTTAAAATAAAGAGTTATTTGCATACATGGTAAAGAGAAATGACTAGATAAATCCCATACCATGAATCAAGAGCATCATCTACAGGTCATTAAATGTTGAAACACTATAAAATATCTAATAAAATAATCATAAAGTTAAGATATTAAATAAACCATGCATACACCTATGCTTGTTTTTGACATCACTAGATAAGTCCATGAATAAAGAGTAGTAAGAGAAAAATCAAGGTCATGAGGACACTTAAAATAATAATTAAAATCATAATAAAATCCTAAGAGACATTTATGATAGGTTTGATCCATAAGAGAGGCATAATAGTGATCATCTTTGTCCAAGAACACAAAACATTACTTAAATGGATTATTTTCCACTTTGAGATGAGACTTCACATGCTCACCCTACTAGACACATTTTTCATGGAAAGATGAGGAATTTGGTGGAGTTATAGGGCCTAATACACTAAAAAAAATTTGCATTAGTTTAGGCATTCAAAGACCAAGATTTATGAATAATCATTAAGAACCCAAAGCACTCTTAAACCCTTACAAAACCCTAATATAGACCTATTTGTGAAGAATTAGATAAATATGAATTAAAAATGATTTTAATATCCTTATTACCATCTATATCATCAATTAAATGATGAGAGCCTCATGAATATGACCATTGGTTGTACAGATTATGTACGGACTTGGCCAAAATAGGTTTTTGAGAGAAAAAACACAAAAAGGTAGAAGGTAGTTTAAATAAATTCCAAGTGTGTGATATCAAATCTTTACACTCTTTATTTACTATAAAATAATCATATTATATAAATGTGCTTGCAAGTTCCCTTGGGAGCTCATCTGAAATAGCTAGTCTACAAGAAATGAAGGAAAAGTTATCTAGTCAACTAGGTTGACTGATTTTCAGGCATTGCTTTCCAAGGACTCATTTCAAGATATAAATAATATTTTAATGTCTATAATTCATCATATTTTTAGGATTTCAATGTTATATGTAAGTTATAATAGCCACCAATCACAAAATGTCTGTCTACTAGGCATTATTTGGCCTAGTAGACCTATTTTATCAATCAAGTGAAGAAAATTGGTGTAAAAGACTATATATGAGAGTTAATGTGGAGTTTTAATGACTCTTTAGCTGATCCAAATCATTAAAAACTGATAATTTATCTCAACAACATTCTGAATTGATCCTTTTTATGAGTTAATTGGGCTTCAACTACTTCATTCACATGCATAACTCATCTTGAGTTCCAATTCATGAGTTAACTCACTTCAACAATCATTTTTTATCAAAATATTTCATAACATGCTAGAAGAGGATATTAGATAATAAAAATAGGGATAAAAACCTTGTTTTTCAATACCAAGGAGGTCATGAAATCAACATGCAAGATAATAGACACAATGAGAAGTCTAAAATATTATTGTTTACAAATAATAACTAAATATTGTTTTCAGTTGAAAATTATTTATCTTCTCATTGTATCCTTTATGTCACATTGGATACAGATTATTCTCTTATTATATATATTTAGGCCTTTATTCCATTTTTCAAGATCCCTCAAATTGGTATAGAGAAACTATAGAAAATTTATAACTTGCAATAGAAGTCAAGAAAGAAAGTTATTACATATTCATTCACAATTGTAGTGTGTACTTTTGATTGTTGATTTTCATACAAGTGTGATAATTATCTCCTTTTTATGTTTCTTTCGTCACCTATTACTATGATTTCATCCTCTATAGGTCACCTAAAATATTAAATAATAAAAATTGTGTTGAAGAATGTTAATATGTAGTGTCTTTAAAGACCATTTCTACACCTTCAATTTGTAGACAATCTATCAAACCTTCATTAGAAACACTAATGTTTAGGACTGATCTAAGGAAATATTGTTGAAAAATTGTTCCATTTTGATTGGAATTTGTTCCCAAGTTTCTAATTTTACAAAAGATCATTCATTATTTAGGTGCATCACCATTACAACATAGATTTTCCTTTTAGTAATATTTCTTCCCATTTTCATCCCAAATTCAAGTAAGCTTAGTGATTGATCCGAAATTCATATTTTTAGAGGATCTAACCTTATAAATAGAGGTCAACTATATCTATAGGTATCCCACATCCTTTACAATTTTAATTTTAGTTTAGACATGAAGTAGATATGAGCAATCTACCTTTAGTAGGGTGTTATTTGGGTTGCTAACAGGTTGGTCTACATATTTCCATTCAACTTATAGGTATGCATTTTAAAGAGGTTGTAAGAATCCTATAGGTGGAAAATTTCTTGTTTGAATATTTTAACTCACTCCTCTAGTTTCTCTGAGTTGAATAAGACCCTCTCACACCTATATGAGATCAAATATTATATTGATACCATGTTCTTATCATTGTATTGTAGTACACTAGTTGCATTTCACTTCTAGGTTCAAAAAATTGTAGGTTTTACTGAGTGTTTTCAGTGGGAAATTGACTAGATTTAACATTTAGGTCTAGGATACAAGATGGGAGCTATATGGTTTATTCAAAAATCATCAACTCTTACAAACATGTGACACATTTTAATGGAATGGCCTTATTTGGAGAAGATAAGGTAACTCCACCATTAGGCTAATTTTCTCAATATTTCAGCATGGACATTACGTTAACTAGTCTAGGATTAACATAGTGAGCCTAAATGACTTGAAAAACTCATTAAACTCATGAAATTTAATGAAACCTATCTCTTATGGTTTTTTATGGGTTCTTCATGCTCTATAGATGCCTATATGACTATAGATGACTATGTATACTGAGGCTCTATTCAATATTTTCTCATAGTCTTAGAATCCCACCTATATCAACCTTGAAGTTTATCAAATGCAAACTCTTCATAGAGAAATAACCTTTCATGTTTGATAATAAACTCAAGTGTGTTATTACCTTTGATATAGATTTATCTACACAAGGATAACTCTACAATTATGAAACATATTCTATAGATTAGTGTGATGTCCATTTCCAATAAGATGAGATGTTCCTTGTCTACATTCCTTGAACACACATTCAAACTATCTTGAATAAAATATGGATATGAATAAAATTCTTTCCCAAAATACACACAACACTTGAAAACACCAGATTAATGCAAAAGATGAGAAAACCTACAAGTGTTAGGAATATGAAATTAGTTTTTAGTCACTGTCATTCCTAAATATGGTTTATGAAGTATAATCCACCAATATATATTTTATTTACATGTAATGAGAGCCAATTAGGAGTGTTAACATCTACCAAAATCATTCACCTTGACTCTATCTTTCTTAGCCGAACTAACAACAAATTGGTTTATCTTGTTTGACTTGCATAAGAGAGTGATAGAATAGGTGAACCAATTTTGGTCATTTTTTAAAATATAAAGGTAATCTAAATGTGAGATAATTTTTGGGGATATGAATAGTCACTATGATGTATCCACATGTGCCAAGACTATTTTATAGTCTATATAACTACCCAAAACAACCCATTTTATAGTTGAACTTATTCTCTATAATTGATCACTATAGAATGTCAGCTATATAATAGTTATATAACTCTCAAATGACACATGGGATGATATACCACTCCTTGAAACATGTTTATTCTTATGAAAACTATACATCTCATGAGAATGACCCAAAAGGTGGCATAGTATGACATAAGGATAACTTAGATAAATGTGACTAAACTTAAGACATATTTTATGACTATGATGAACATTTTTCACCCTAGGGGGCACATGGAATCTTTAACTTACATTTGGATTTGAATTATTTTACTAAGGGGTCAAATTAGTCAACATTTTAGTGATTTACAAGGGTGGCATACCTGCTATGCTAGGGCTTAGTTTCCTTCTCCTATCCTTGGGAAATTGAGTGACATATGAATGAAATTTGACAATAACAAACCTGTGATTAGACACCAAAAAAAAACAAATAGATGATAGGGAAATAAATCACACAAAGCAAGACAAAGATGCACACATGTGTTCTCAATAACACTTAGGAAAAACACACAAAACTCAAGCAATATATATATATATATATATATATTATAATAATAATAATAATAATAATAATAATAATAATAATAATAATAATAATAAAAATAAATATAATAAAGTTTCTCCTCTTAGATCAAATGGGAAATTATTACCATATCTCATTCTATGAGATAGAGGAATACATTATGCAATTTGCCCTTTAATCATTGACCTTGATGTCTTCATTTTCTTGATGTTTTCCAACATTTTTGGCATGAACTTCAATGTAATTAGGAAAAATTCAAATAGATTGCCTATGAAGGTTAATTATTTAATCACTTCAACCATCTCAATATTTTCATGAAACTTCTCATCTGCACTTTGCAATGGTGCTTCAACAAAGTAAATATCCTTTATCTCCATGGTATCTTGAATAGGATTAGATTGCTCATCAATTTTAATTTCCTCAATTTCATCAAGGATAATTGTATATTCCATCCAATCTTGATCATCATCCTTCATGATGACATCTTTATCTACATTATTGTACGCTTAATATTCAAAATTTTAGAGTTATTCAAGTTCCTAAAAAATCTAAATCTATCGCAACCAATAATATTTTCTCTCTTTCTCCTTGAGAACCACCATTTCTTCAAAGTCATTCACTTGATCATGTTCATGACTATCATAGTCATAATATATTAATTCATGATGTTATTAAATACATGTTTATTGAATAGGAACTTTACATTTTTATTCAAAAATCTCCTCTTGATCATTTTCAAGAACTATATGCTAAAAACTTTAATACTCATTGAACATCTCTTGATAGGTCTACCACATACCTTTATCAAAATCCTTATGTATAGTTACAAATTAATCTACATTTTTTATTTTTTTACTTAAGAATTATGCCTTGTTATTTTCCTCACCAATGGGAGTCATTATGATGATATATTATTCATAGTCACTTGAAACATCTTCTTGATCTGCCACACATTGAGATTGTTTTTCTTTGTTTTCCTCCCATAAGATGTGTTCTCCTTCAAGAGGGGATGAGGTAGAAGGGTGGTAGATTTTTCATGTCTTATAAAGATAGTAAGAGGTGTTATTAATGTATAATTAATGGGCATGGGGATGGAAGTACACACTTGTAATAACTCTTGGAGGGAGAGAAAGTTCTACTGGGTTATGGACATGTCACTTTCTTCAACAATCAGCTCATGATTTTTACTATCCTCTTGAAACCCTTCCATAGTTTCAACTTAAAATTTCACATTCTTAACTAAGGCCTCTTTTTCATGTTTAAATTATTCTTGTATGGACTTATAATATGGTGTATTTGTAGGTTTTTGAAGAGAAGGCAATGTAGTTTAACCATAGACAAAGTTTCCATTTTTATCATCACATTCTTGGTTCCAAGTTGGAGCTTTGAGGCTGCTAGTCTCTTTTAGATATTGTATAGGTTATTCATGATGACAAGGAATATGAAAGGACTAACATGAAACATAAGAAAACACATGAGGATGGGAGAGACATACTTATTCTTGAAATAAATTTGTTGAAAATATTGTCATTGATGTCAAAGGTCTATTATTAATGATAAAATCCCCATAACATTTAATGGTGTTTTTAATATTCATATTTTGGCTAATGTGTGTTAATATTTATTTAATATTAATGAATATATTTTTTGTTGCATAAAAATTAAAAGAGGGCCCATGGATAAGTCAAAGAGTCATGAGGTAAAGACAAAAGAGGAATGGGATGCATTTTCCCATGAAGAGTCATTTTGAGTAATTCCAAGAGTCATCAACTAAAAATAAAACAGGGTATCACACATATTTCCATGAAGAGTCACCTTAATTAATTTTAAAGGTCACCAAGATAAATACAAAATAGGAAAATATGCATTTTCTTATAAAGGGTCACCATGTGACTTTTAAAATGCAAGGATATGAAGGGTTATGCAAGTTTGGTTCCATTTTCTATGAGGATCGAAGGGTCATAAAGGGTGAATGCCAAAGGTCATTTGGAAATATATAAATAAAAGATTGAGAAGCCATTTTTAATATGCAATAGAGTGCATTGTTTTCATTTATTTTATATAATAAAAGAGGAAATAAAAGTAAGAGATATTGTAGAGTTCTATCATTTGTTGAGTAAGAAACATTGAGAGATAATTGTGTTTTATACACAAGAGGGGTTAGTGATCCTATGGGTTAGTGCTCACAAATATTTTCAAGGGGTTGGTGCTCTTGTGGGTTGGTGATCATAAATAGGTATTGTGTTGGTGCTTAGCAAAGGGGTTGATGATCCTAAAATTTGTTGTTTATGAACTTCGTAATTTGAGTTGGTTCTCATTCATATACTTGATATTGTTCTCCATGGTTTTTCCCACTTTGGGTTTCCACATAAAAATTTGTTGTCTCTATCTCTCTTGTGTGGTGCATGTTATTGTTTTAGTTTTATTACATATATTGAATATGTTATTAAGTGGTTAAAGAAAAGAAATAAGATTAAGTAAATGATATATAATATATTGATTCACCCCCCTCTTGGTATATTCTATGCTTAACAATTGGTATCACAATAGATTCCTTTTTGAAAAAATTTTATAGCATGAAGGTAGATTAGATAAATCATGATGGCTAGATCACATGAAGGGTTTTCTAAAAATAAGGTACCTTTGTTTGATGGAATAAATTATGATTTTTGGAACATAAATATGATGAATTATTTGATGGCTCTTGGATTTGACATTTGGTAAGCAGTGGTGGAGGAATATGAAGAGTTGCGGACACTTGTAACTAATCTAATGGAAAATAAGGAAATTGAAAATAATGTTAAAGATTTAAATGCTATTTTATGTGGTTTATGTGAATAAGAATTTGTTGAAGTTATGCAATGAAAATCTTCTCATGAAACTTGGGTAAAGCTTGAGAATATTTATAAAGGTGATGGAAAGGTTCAACAAGCAAAGCTTCAAACTTTCAAAAGATAGTTTGAGATTTTGAAGATGGAAGAGGAAGAAAATATATCAAGTTACCTTTTTTAGGTTGATTAAATAGTTAATCAGATTTAAGGTCTTAGAGAAAATTTAGAAGAACCAATCATGGCATAAAAGTTTTTGAGATATATACCATTGAGATATGATGACAAAGTTTCAAAAATTGAAGAGATGAAGAATTTATCCAAGCTAAAGATGGCTGATCAACATGGTATTCATATGGCATATGAGATACAAACTAAATAAGAAAAACCCTCAAAGAGAGAAGCTAATTCCAAGACATCAAAGAAAGAGAAAACTAGCGTTCAAGAATCAAGTGATATTTATTGAAATGAAGATGAAAATGGAGCTCTATTCATTATCAATCTAAAAAATGACACAAGTAAATATCAAGGAAAATCACCTTTTAAATGTTTTAATTATGGAAAGATTGGACATTTTGCAGTTAAGTGCCCAGATAAGGGTAATGGTGACAATGAATAAGGAAAATCTACATGCAATAAGAATTTTAAATGAAAATTCAACAAGAGATTTGAGAAGAAGAGTTTTTACTCTAAATATCCTAGCTCAATCAAAGATAATGGAGTCAGTGATTCAGAAGAAGAAGAGATTCTATTTATGGCCATAAATGAAGATGCCTCTACAAGCAAAAGTATATATGGTCAAGAAGAAGAATACGATGAAGTTGAAGTAAAGATAGAAGGAGAAATCATTTATACCTTAGAAAATTTAACATCTCTTGAGAAGAAGAATCAAAGATTGAAGCTCTAGATCAATAAAAATGAAAAGAAGTCAAAGGAAATAATTGATTATCTACAAACACACTTTTAAGAAGCCAAAAAGAATGAAAAATATCTAATGACACAATTGCCAAAAGTAAGTGAAGAATGTGAAAGGTATGTTATTGAAATTGCTTCTTTAAAAGCATATCTTATGAAAACAAATAAAGCAATCAATTATAGAGTAGCCAATGATTCAAAATTTGAGAATAACACTAATATGTTGAGTAAGATATTAGAAAGTCAAAGATAAATGTTAGATACGATAAGTATCATATTTGTAAAAGAGAAAGGGGTGGTCACTAATTTCATAGATAAGGTTAACATAGAAAAAGGAAAGATCTATGTTGAAGCTCTTACAAAAGAGGAAATAAAAAGGGAGGAATTTAAGAATATAGAGGACATCTCAAATAAATAAGACTAGAAGGAATAGAGCTAAAAAAGGCAATTAGGTTAGAGATACACAAATAGGTCCTATATTTATGGTTACTATTATTATTATAGTGGATGTGGTCATAAGAAAATAGAATGTCAAAAAAGGGCTAATAATTTCAAAAATAAGGAGAAGGAAACTCATGCAGAATCAAGTATAAGCCATAACTATTTTAATCCTCTATCAAGATTTGATGAAGAGGCCATAATATGTTACAAGTATAATAACTTGGACACATAGCTTGATATTGTAGAAGGATGTTTGAGTCAATCAAGAAAGACTAGATTTTCAAGGATCCATTCATCAAGAAGAAAGTTTAGACATGTTCATGGCAGAAGAAACAACTTGAAAAGTCACATGGTGACCTTTCATAATAAAATGCTTCTCTTCCCCTTTTGTCTTTATTTTGGTGACCCTTTAAATTCTGTAAGGTGACTCTTCATGGAAAAATGTGCCATACCCTCTTTTGTCTTCACTTTGTGACTCTTGGAATTCCTCAAGATGACTCTTCATGGGAAAATGCATCCCATTCCACTTTTGTCTTTACCCTATGACTCTTTGACTTCTCCACGGGCCCTTTTTTTATTTTTATGCAACCAAAAATAAATTCGTTAATATAAAGTAAATATTAACACATATTAGCCAAAATATGAATACTAAAAACACCATTAAATGTTATGGGGCCTTTATCACCAATACTAGACCTTTGACATCAATGATAATATTTACAAAAATCTCCCTCTTTATCATTATTGGTAACCACAAAATAAAACTACCACATCTTGAAACCTGTAATGCACATGTCAAATTTCATAAACATTGAAAAGATGATAAAAGGATTTTTTGATAATATGCAAAAATAATTTGAGATGTCTATGCTTGGAGAATTGTCATTTTTATTAGGGTTGCAAATATTTTAGTCAGATAAAGGAAATTTCATATCTCAAAGTAAATATGCCAAGGAAATGTTAAAGAAATTTGGTTTTGAGGATTGTGCATAGTTGGCACACCAATGACTATATGAAATAAGGTGAGCAAGGATGAAGATTCACCTATTACAATTCAATATTTGTATAGATATATAACTGGTAGTCTTTTATATTTGACATCATCGAGGCCAGACATCATTTATGTAGCAGGTATGGTTATAAGATATTAGTAATCTCCAAAATATAGTAATGTTTAATTAGTGAAGAGAATATTTAGATATATCAAGGGGGCATTGGATTATGGATTGTGGTATCCCACAGACAAAGATTTCACGTTGGTTGCTTATAAAGACTTAGATTGGGTAGGTTGCTTGGATGATAGAAAGAGTACAAGTGGAGGAGAGTTTGTCCTCAGTGATAGCTTAGTATCATGGTTAAGTAAAAATCAAAATTTAGTATCACTTTCTACATCTGAAGTAAAATATATTGCAATGGTATTATGTTGTACTCAAGTGCTTTAGATGATGCAAACTTTGGAAGATATCAAGGTAAACTATGATGAACCTATTTCTATTTTTTATGACAACACAAGTGTTATTAATATTTCAAAGAATCCAATGATGCATTCAAGAATAAAACATATTCCCATCAGATATTAGTTCTTAAGACAGTAGGTTACAGATCAATAGGTTAAGATGGAATATATCAGTACTATAGAGTATATTGAAGATATTTTCACAAAGGAACTACCAAAAGACACATTTTAGTATCTATGGGAGAAGTTGGGAGTAATTTATTTTACTTCCTACCATTGAGGATAAACATTGGTTGAGGGGGAGCTAAGTGTTAGATCCAGGATAGGCCCTTTGCCATTGATGTCAAAGGGGGAGAAGAATAAGTACAAATACATGTATAGGTGTAGAAATAGGTTCAAGTAATAGGTATAGGTTTATATAGTAAGGGGGAGCTACTATATGTTTTTTAGATGGTAGTATGTGTAGGTTGACATGTGTAGTATAGGTTTCAGGATGTGGTAGTTTTAGTTTGAGGTTGCCATCAATAGGAAAGAGGGATATTGTTGGAAATATTATGATTGATGTCAAAGGTTTAATATTGGTGATAAAGGCCCCATATCATTTAATGGTGTTTTTAATATTCATATTTTGGCTAATCTGTGTTAATATTTATTTAATATTAACAAATATATTTTTGGTTGCATAAAAATCAAAAGAGGGCCCATGGAGAAGTCAAAGAGTCATGGGGTAAAGACAAAAGAGGAATGGGATGCATTTTCCCATGAAGAGTCATCTTGAGGAATTCCAAGAGTCACCAAGTGAAGACAAAAGAGGGTATGACACATTTTTCCATGAAGAGTCACCTTAAGGAATTTGAAAGGTCACCAGGATAAAGACAAAAGAAGAAAGGATGCATTTGATTATGAAGGGTCACCATGTGACTTTTGAAATGAAAGGATACAAAGGGTCATGCAAGTTTAAAACCATTTTCCATGAGGATTGAAGGGTCATAAAGGGTGAATGCTAAAGGTCATCTATAAAGCTATAAATAAAGGCTTGAGAAGCCATTTGTAATATGCAAGAGAGTGTTTTATTCATATTTTTTTATATAATAAAAGAGGAGAGAAAAGTAGGAGATATTGTAGAGTTCTATCATTTCTTAAGTAAGCAACATTGAGAGATAGTTGTGTTTTATTTATAAGAGGGGTTGGTGCTCCTATGGATTGGTGCTCACAAATCTTTGCAAGGGGTTTGTGCCTTTATGGGTTGGTGCTCAGAAATAGTTGTTATTTGGTGCATTACAAAAGGGTTGGTGCTCCTACAATTTGGTGCTTACAAACTTTGTAATTTGAGTTGGTGTTTATTCATATACTTGATATTTTTCTCTATGGTTTTTCCCACTTTGGGTTTCCACGTAAAAATTTGCTCTCTCTCTCTCTCTCTCTCTCTCTCTCTCTCTCTCTCTCTCTCTCTCTCTCTCTCTCTCTCTCTCTCTCTCTCTCTCTCTCTCTCTCTCTCTCTCTCTCTCTCTCGTGTGGTGCATGTTATTATTTCAATTTTATTGCATATCTTAGATGTGTGATTAAGTGTTTAAAGAAAAGAAATCACATTAAGTAAAAGATATATAATATACTAATTCACACCCCCTCTCAGTATATTTCATGCTTAACATAATTTTCACTTCCTCCATAGCTTTCATGAGGTCTCTCAATAGCTGTAAGTTGTCTCTCAACTTCTTGCTTTCCCCACCTTGCAAGCATATCAATTTACCATTGTATGTAACATATCATATCATGAAAGTATTCACTAATAACATAGTTGGATTCTTATCAAACCAATATCCACTTGTTCATCAATATTTGGATAGACTTTCTCATTATCTCTATGAAATGAACATGGATTACATCAAACTCTTGATCCTATTTCTTTATCAGTCTTTTTAATTCTAAAAATTCAAGAATGAAAGATAGGAAGGACTTAGATTAAGGTTGAATTAGAGTTTAAAGAGGATGGGTTATTTGGTATTAGACATGAGATAGTTGTATAGGAGTTTGATAGGATGGGTAGGACTACTAGTGAAGAGTGACTTCAAGATCCTACCACTTGAAGGATTTGACTTCTTCCCTAAGAACTTGCATCTTTAGAGATTAGATATCTTATTCAAGGGACTTAAATTTATTTACTTGATAGCCTTCTCCATAGGATTCATCACAATACCATTAAATAACTTCATGACCCTATGGAGGAGGACTAGGTTTAATATATGGTGGATAACAACTTTGATATGGGTGTATATAGTAGGATTTCTCACCACATCTATCCATGTCAGATTCATTAGTAAAAAAGAACAAAATAATTGATCAACATATTTTCAGAAAGTACCTAGATCTAATTATCACCAGATGATCCATTTAGAGTTTCTATTGGTGTTTGTTTGCATGATTCTAAAAGTTGGTAGTAGGAATAACACACTAATAGTTATTATACTCTTTTATACCTTGTCGCACTAGGAATTTGAAAACTATTATTGCCAAATATTTCACCATATGAGAGGTTGTTCAAGCCTCTCTTAATGTTGGAAAACATCATATTACCTTATGCCTATGGATTTATTATATTAGAGGTAAACCTCTAGGTTTGAGGGCTAGCTCCCTTTATTTGTCTCTTAAGCTCACACACTACACTTGGGGGGGTTGAAAAGGGAAGAAAGAAATAAAATGTAAACCTATACTAGTGAGGTGATATACCAAAATATTAGTCCACAAACACACTTTCATATACACTAAGAGAGAAAGATACTAAAACTAACCTCCACTCTATGACCTTCTAGCATAAGTGTTTCTCATAGAGGAGAATTACTATGCACAACTAGAGGTGGGTAAAAAGAACTTCAGATACTAAACACTACTAGTCCATATCACACTTCAATCACACATCAGCAAATAATATACTTTATGAGACCTTTTAGACGATATGTCACTCACATAATGCATACAAGAGAAAAATGATAGTAAGGAAAAATGATCTTCATCACTTATTAATTAAATACAACAATTGAGATACTTAGGCAAGATGTGCAGAGAATAAATCAAGTTCAAAATATATATTTCAAGGCAAAGAAAGGTGCCAAACTATTAAGAACCATATTAGGTGCATAATTGATACAATTTCTAAAATGGCTTACATTTATATAATGAAAGATAAGAGAGAGAAGAAGATAAGTGGAAGGGTCATAATTATATGTGTCAATCTATGATAAATAGTTAAAAAATGAGATAATGAACTGGAAAATAGGTTAAGAAGTTGTATTGGACAAGTGTCCATCATGAATACATCATTCTCTCTGAAGGAGGCATAAAAATATTCACTATCCTTCTTTAAAATTGTACATTAGTGATGAGTTCACTTGATTGATTGAAACTATAATAAGTATCCTTGACACCTTTTCGTTGTCATGAGAAGGTGACAGCAAGGTTGTAACAACCTGCATACACCCTTCAACTGATGGACTCATTTTCACCACTTGTCCTCATGATTATCATTATAATGACTTATAATTGCTCATGTAAATGTTTTTTAGTAGTGTTAGGACACATTTTTAATAATATTTTTTCCTATGGTATATCATAGACTTTAAGAGGATTTAAAATCAATCTTCCCATATTCACACTTAAACAATCATGACTATTCTCATTATGTTAGCTTAAATTGCCTACAATAAATGTAATAGTAAAGAGATTTTCATGCTTTAATATGATGAGAGATGAATATGATACATTGTAACAAGTCTCAAAATACCCCTAACAATGATTATCACTAACCATTCTCCTTTTCACTTGTAGAACACTTCAAGTATTACAAAAAACTTAGGTTTTTGTTTAACTGTACGAGTGATATTACAAAAATAATTGATGGTGAATAGCTTGAGAGAGTTAAAAATAATTTCTAAACACTTTCCTGACCAACTTAACTCTTTTAATTCATTACCATTCATTTATTCTTTAATGGGTCCAAGGGTTTTGAGAGGGTTTTAGATTATCTAGATTGTTAATGATTATTTATAAAAAATAGATGTCAAATATCCAAACCAATTCCACTGAGGACAAGATAAGGACCCCCCTCAACTATCCCAAACTCATTTAGTCACCATTAAATCCATTTCTACATGTATGAGTGAATGAAACTAGTCCTTGACCTCCTTCAATTTGTTCTAAATATGCCCAGGAGTAAAATGGGAAAAATTGATCACTTTTGGGATTCTCTCTAAAAAATTATGGCTCAAATTCATATTTTACTCTCCCTTTAAGTTCATCATATATTTTTCACATTTCATGTGGCTTTATGGATGAAGTTGATAGTCATTAGGTTTTAGGCTTAATATTAATCCTAATATGTAGGAATGTATTTTCTATGTGTTTGACCACCTAAGTGGTATTAATAAATTTAGACGACTTAAAAATATATTTTAATAATATATATATATATATAACATTTAAATATCATTACAATCTTCTTACACTCATTTGTTTACTCACCCACTAACCTACAAATTATGTTTTCATGGAGTGCCCTCTGTCTAAAATAAAACAAAGGGAATATCCCCTAGTCCTATGACTTTAAAGAGACCCTAAGGAGTTATTTTATGTCATGATATTGATATTTACCAAGTTCTAATGTTTCATCATGCTTTTAAGTCTTTCAAATATCCTAATTTCTTAAGGCCAGTTCTAGGACTAATGATTGTGTAGGGTTTTAGATGACTATGTGCAAAATTTCAAAACCCAATCCTTTGCTATGTTTCTTTTATATTAATTTCAACCATAAGTGTGTCATTATCACTAAGGTTGTATAAAATATGTTAATTTAACCTATATCTCTACCAACCTTCTAAATCTTCATCTCACATGAGCTAGAATAGGATTGTCTGACTGTGTCAACCTAGAGGTTAAATTTAGGAAGGGTTAGAAAGATTTTGGTAGGTGATCATCCTATCTGAGCATTATAATTTCATTATTTTGTTTCATTTTTAACATCCTAAGATAATTCCAAACCTATATTAGTTCATCTCAGGTCTAATAGTCAAACTTGCATCTTTATCTTAGGTTGGTCTACAAATTTCCATTTAACCTATAGGTATGCATTTTGAAGAGGTTGTATGACTCCTGTAGGTGGACACTTTCTTATTTAAATATAAATCATTCCCATAGTTACTCTATGGTCATTAAGACCCTCTCAAACCTATATTATTTCAACTTTTATCTTGATACCATGTTTTTATCACTCTATTATAGTGCACTAGTTGGATTTCACTTCTAAGTTAAAAACATTGTAGGTCTTACTAAGTATTTTTGGTGGGAAATTGACTATATTGAAACCACTAAACCATCAAATTATCTCAATCTATAAGCCTTATATCTATGTCAATATGTATCATCTATGTCTAGGCTGTAAGATGGGATCTATAAGATTTATTCAAACATAATCAACTCTTACCTACAAGTGAAACTTTGTAAGGGTAAGATATTATTCATAAAATTTAAGGTAACTCTACCATTAGGAAAATTTCTCAATCTTGCAACATGGAAATTGATTAAACTAGTATAACATCAACATAATGAACCTAAATCACTTAAGAAACTCATTCAATTCATGGAATTGAATGCAACTTATCTCTTGCGATTTTGGATGATTCCTTTATGTTTCATACATGCCTATATGATTGTAAATGATTTTGTATACTAAGGATTTATTTAGTCTTTGATAATTATATTAGAATAACACCTCTATCAGCCTTAAATGTTATCAAATGAAAACTATTCATGGATAAATTACCTTACATGTTTGAGAAGAGAACTTAGGTGTGTTATTACCTCTAATATCAATACAACATGAAAAAAATCATGAACACACAAGAAAAAAATTCATGAATACAACATGAATATCAATAACATACTCTACCAAAACATACGCCACACTTGGAAACACCATATCAATGTAAAAAATGAGAAAACCTATAGGTGTTAGGAATGTGAAAATAGTTTTGAGTCACTATCATTCATAAATATGGTTTATGAAGTATAATACACAAAAATACAATATATTTACATGGAATAAGATCCCATTAGGATTGTTAAAATCCACCAAAATCATTTATCTTGACTTTATTTCTCTTATTTATACTAGCAAAAAATAGGTTGGTCTTGTTTGACTTACACAAGAGAATGATAGAATATGTGAACCAATTTTGGTTATTTTTGAACCTATAAAGGAAATATAAATGTGGATATGAGTTTTGAGGATCTAAAGAGTCACTTTGATGTATCCACACATGTCAATACTATTGTAAAGTCTGTATAACTACCCAAAACTAACTATTTTGCACTTAAATTTCTTCTCTATGTGTTGATCCCTACAAAATTTTAGTTATAAAGTAGGTATATGACTCTTACATGACACATGGAATGTTATAACACTCCTTTAAACACTTATATTATTAAAAAACCATAAAACTCATGAGAATGACCTAAAAGGTGGCTTAGTATGGCATAAGGACAACTTAGACAAATGTGACTAAAATAAAGACATATATTATGACCATGATGAACATTTTTATCCCTAAAGGGGCCTAAAGAATCTTAAACTTACATGTAGGGTTTAATTATTTGACTAGGGGGTCAAATTAATCAACAATTCTCAAGTATGTCAAATAATGTTTGGCATGCGAACCCCACCCACTCATAACTTGCATCATTTCATTTTATACACCTAGATATCCATACACCTAAAATATAAAGACTATCTAGAATTAATGTAGTGACCCTTAGATCCAACTCAGAATGCAATTAACACTTGGCTAATATTGGGCAACCATAGAGGTGCCACAAAATAAAATTTGGGTTCATGACCAAAATAGAATCTACATTTAATAGACCATCTTTGAGATAGTGAAGTATGTTAGAAATCAACACATGGATAGGTCACATCATTTTGAGAGCCTAAATATAAATTAAATATCTAAAAAGTGATTAAAATAGAAAATGGACAATTTAAAATAGTTCTATCATCTTAGATTTAATTTGCATGATATGTACTCTCATCACCATTACTGTGATCCCAATTCAAAGACTACAAGGTCGCATTTGAGTTGAGTCCATGATCATTTTCCCAAATATATATTACCAAAGGTCATTTTTTTGGGTAATTAAGAACTTCCATTAATTTTGCCACAAACCCCAAGCATCCCATAGCTATTTCATAAGTAGTCTATATTTTAATGCCAATAATGATAGATTTATCGTCAAAACCTAAATTAGTTCAAGAATTTAGGGACACCACATTTATACATGGATTTTAATAATAGAGATACTATAATTATGTCCTAAAATCAATTGTGTATATAAAAAATGTAATAAGTGAGGATGACCCCACATAATATGAAATTGATTTTTTGGATGACTTATTAGCTATCTAAAACTTATGGCTCCACAAGGTTGTCCCAAAACTTTGGGTATTCCTTTATGGTGATATATTTTATGATCTTCTCATGTTTTATAAAAAATATAATGATATAATCCAATCACAATGTTTCAAATACCAAATAATATATATCTTAAAGGATTCCTACAAGAAGTATTACCACCTCCTTGAGCCTGATATCTAATATACTAAATACATTATAAAGGAGTCGATAACATCCCATGATGTTTTTTAAAAACTAAAATATCAGGCCAAATAATTAGGGAATTGGGTCAATCTAGATGAAATAGATGCTTAAACTATAATAACATTCATATAAGAGGTTAGGGTTAAAATAGTTATTTGGGGCTGATGACATCATCCATGTTAGAAACTTATTTGTCCCCATCCCAATCATAGTACTTGAAAGGAAACATATCTTAGATATAAGAGATCTAATCAAATTTAATATTCCCTAAAAAGTGATGAAACTTAGATTTGGGGGATAATTTTATATCATGTCCTACTCGTTTGGTGCATGTGTTTATCACAATGCCCTTCAAAATCACTATATTTCTTCCATGAACACCTACAAGTTCCTTAGTTCATGTGTTCTTATCCAAATTATATATCCACCACTTCATGTATCATATTTAAGACATATAAAACCACTTATAATACCAATTTTATCTTGAAATAAATGATAATAACATGCCTGGATTATCTAAATAAATGAGAGCATCCATCACAATAATTAGAGGATACTAGTATTACAAAATTCTCACTATGATCAGGGTTGAAGGAATATGTGATCAAGGAATATAATAAGGGTGGTTAGATAATGTGTTATCTTCACAATTAAATAAAAATGAAAGGAAACACACTAACATGCATAACATTATCTTTCCTAAATCAAAGGAGGGGAAATTAGTAAAGAAAACCAATTGAGAAAGCACCACTAAAATGCAAGAAAAATATTGTTTCTTACCTTCCTTGAATGCTCTAAGATTTTTATTTGTTAGATTGCTTGAATTATGCTCAAGAGATCTTTGTAAAATGGAATTTTGTGGGTCCTTATCCTTTTGGCACCATGGTTGGGCTCATTCTTGATTTATGTAGCTTGATGGTTTGATATCCTAGCTTGTGATTCGAAATTTGGAATTATAACTTTATAGATTTCACTCTTGTCATAAAAACAACATTATAAAATTATTATTTCCAAGATATCATAAATGAGAGGAAAATTCTTGTATTTATGAGATTAGAAACTAATCCCAACCCAAGGTGTGTTAGAGTGTAGTTGGGGCTTGGAATGGGTTCAAACCTAACCTTTGTGAGTTGATTAAATCTAGTAGAGTTAAAAGGTGTCAAATGGTCATGATTATCAATTAATAGGCATGGGTTGGATATTTGAATATATTTGAAAAATAATTAAAGTTAATTATTAATTCTTAGGATATTCTTTGATTTTTTAATTTCCTTTTTTATCATTTATTTAATTTTTCATGAATGATTCAATTTAGGTATTTGATTAGGTTTTACATTTTATTTAATTCTATTTAGGCATTTTATCTTTTTTAAAAATTTGAATTAATTTCATGGTGTGCATTTGTCCCATTTAATTGATTTATAATCCAAATCATATTTTATGAAGTGAAATTTGAGGCACTTAGTGATTCTTAGACTAGTTTTGTAGATGTTGGTAAGAATTAGTCTAAAGTCAATTATGAAACCATTGGTGGCCAATTTTAGATGTCTATAATTTGCCCCTATTTGGGAAGGAATTTTAAGTTGTAATTATCGTAACATCTCAAATATTTAAAACATCATATATTCTCATAACTTCAAATGCAATGGATTAATTGTAGGGTGCCCCCTTAAGGGAGTGGTTGGAAAAAGGGTCGGCAAATTGTCCCTCAAAATAAAGAAATGAGTAGACCAAACAAATGAAAATGATGTGGGTGAATGAACTAATTTACCCAAAGATAGTTATAATCATTGGAATATGGAGTTACTCCAATTAGGATAGAAAAAGAGGATGATTTTCCCATAGGTGGTTATAATCATTGGTACATGTAGGATAAAAACATGCCCTAGTTGGGTAGAAGAAAGTGAATGATTTCACGAAATAAAATTATAATCATGAACCCTCAAATTGATGGAAATGTCATGATTTTCCCAAAAGTGGTTAAAATCATTGGAAATTAATGTGGGATGGTGTATAATGGTTTTCCCAAAGGTGATTATAAACATTGTACCCTGATAGTGGAAAATATGATATGAAAGATGCAAGTGGGATGATATAAAATGATTTACCCAGAGGTGGTTATAATCATTATATCCTGATAGTGAAAAAAATGATGATGGAAAATATGGTGTAAAATTGGTATAGAGGATAAAGATAAATTAGGCAACCTTCTAGTAGGGAGATGCTCATCCAAACTTAACAAAGTATGAAATTATTTCATTATTTAATTGCTCTATTTTGGATATGATTTGGATTAGATCAAGAATGTTGTTGATGCTAGTGCTAAGGAAATATCATCAATACATTTGTCATGTAGACTCCTTGAAGTTGATTTTTATTTTAGCATGTGATGTTGGGCATCATGATAGAACATCATGGGTATTTGGCTGAAATATTTATAAGGACTGACTCTTGATCCAATACTCATTTGAAAATAATGCACCAATGATAAAAACAAAGATGACAATGTTAATGTATGAATAAGGCTTTATTCAAGAATAGTGTGTCCAAGGAATAACCCAATTAATGTAATTAAATTGAAACAAGGCAAAATACTAAAAGAAAACAAATAGTAATATAAATCAAATAATCAATGGTTAATAATAATGTTAGTAAAAACAACATGACATAAACAAGAAAATGAACATTACCCCTAGAAAATAGGCGACAACTTAATAAACAAATAAAATAAAAAAACAGAATAAAATTAAGGGAGTGGTCAAGATATCTCTAGATGCACTAGGTAAGTGGATGTTTCCTACATAGTTCCATGGATGTAATATCCAATAAAAACTTCACACCAAATGTAGTTTTCCCAGGAAATGGGATAGAAGAAACATGACGAAAGATAAAGAAAACATGATGGATGTGATAGAATAATATGGGAATAGTCTTGGAAAATGGAAATTGTGTTAAAAGAGGCCAAAAAGGATGGGTAAACTAAATTACAGGTGATATCTTGTGACTTGGTAAGGATTCTGAGAATCCTTAAGGTAATGAAGTGGTTAATGTTTTTGGTTTTTCTAAATAATTTTTAAAAATGTTCTTAGAATTTTGGAGCATCTCAACTCAATCAATAATGATGATATACTAAATGGTCCAAACTTATCTAATGACAAGAGCGTTCAAACTAAAATAATGATTGTAGAATGGTGAGAGTGTATGAAAAAGCTGAGCAGAGTATTGTCTCCAAATATTGCACCCTAGAAGAGGTTGTTCAAGCCTCTTCAAGATTTGGCCAACATGGGAATACTTTCAGGTGTGTGGGGCACCCATAGTGGAAGTAAACCTATATATTTTAAGGGCTATCTCCCTAGATATGAATTTATGTGCTTATGATACTAAAACTACCTATTATGGGTGAAAAAGGAGAGAAAGATACATAAAACAAACCTAAACTAGGAGGTGATACACTAAGAGCTGCTTTTATTCATACACTTGAAATTTTCATAATGAACTAAGACAACCAAACTAGCCTCAACACCATTAATGGAGCTCCCTAGCATTAGTGTTTCTCATGAAGGTAAATAACAACTCAACAAATGAAGGCATGTGAAGAGAAGGTCAGATATGACACTACCAAACTCATAAACACTTAAAGAATATATTACAATAGAATACTCTTCATGAAACATATTAGGAGAGAACTAATTTACAAAAAAACATTTAAGGATTAAATGAAAATAAGCTTAACTCAATCTATACTTGACATTCAAGATGGATCACTTCAACGCATAGTGCAAATGGACTTATAGTATAACCAACTTGCTTTTCATTAGCTTAAGTATAAATCAAGGTATAATTTTGGTAGGGCTTCACCATAAAAAGAGTTGGAATCCATTTCAAATCCAAAATGGCTTGCATTTATAGCATTTGGAAGGAGAGAGAAGAGATAATTTGAAGAGGCACAATGACAAGTGTCAAAGTTCTCTCATCAGTTATAAAACATGAGAATGAGGTGTACGAGAGGTCAAGAAATTAAATTATACTTGATCACATACAAAATTAGCCTCCTCTTAAAAGTGTGTCATAGTAATCCTCTCAATCATTATTCATTTTTGAAACTTCCTTCATCATGGGCTTTCTTGAGCACTCTAAAGCAAGTGGTGGACAAATGTCTCATGTGTGAGGAGAAGAGGGAGTTACGAAGATGATTCCATCTGCATTAGGATTTTTCTTCATCATGACATTCCATTACACAAGATCATCCTCACCTATCATCAACATCACTCTCCAATATGCCTATGAAATTAATGAATCTCTACTGATGGAGTCTTTATTTCTATTATAGGAGTTTGTAGCTATATTGATAGAGTCTTTAGTTTTTCTACAGGAGTCTGAAGCTAGACTGATGGAGTCCATAGTTTTTCTATAGGTATCAATACCTCTATGTAACCCTTGCATATTGCTTGATTTAAAATCTTATATCAATGTTTTTTATCTTGTGTTATGTGTCCTCCATATTTTCCAATCATCACTTGGGCTTGCCTAACCTTTGGTCCCTCAATTTCACTATTTTTCCCTCAAAATTGTCTCCTCATGCATGAGAAAAATGCCCCTACTTCAAGACAAAACAAAGAGAGTCTATAAAATTATTTATATAAAATTGATGATTTTATTAACTTATATGACTCCTAAGGGTACTATTTACCAAATTTCACCCCTTGATTCTATGTTTAAAACTTCCATTTCTTCAAATTTAGAAGGCAAACTTTCTAGGAAAGGCTATATGTAGGGTAGGCAAGTTAGAGAGGGTTTGAAGATTTTAGTGGTTCATTTGAGATTTGTTAGGACATATATGGATTATTAATGCCTATAAAAACCTATTTAAACCATTTCTAAACTTTTCTACCCTTCAAACACTTTTCATGCTCTTGGAAACATGAACTAGGCCACTACTCATGTGGACTAAAATACTTCAAAACCTACTTGTAGGTTAGTATCTGAGCTTGGATTGATGTTTTTAAAAATTATTTACATTATAATTCGGTAAAAAAACTAATAAAATGCCTTAATTTCCTCTATAATCCTTAAAAATAACATTAATTCCATGTTTAGGTCCTTAGCTAGAATACCCTGCCTAACTATGATAGTCATGGTTATGTCCCTATTGGTGTTGATTGTTCAGAGGTTGTCTTGGAGATTAGGAAACCATATAACACATACACATATATGTAATTAAATTTAAAGGGGATAAATACCACTAAAAACATTAAGATTATAGTAAAACTCATTGTCTTACTTGCTTGGTTGTGAGTGTCAATTCCCAAGACTGTGCACAGACAGGGTTTGGGCCTAAAATGTCATCTCATCCAAGAACACCTTCTCTCATGACATAAGTGTTTAGGATTGTTATTTATAAAATTTTGGATTATTTAACCCTCATTGTAATATTAAATTATTGATTCCATGAAGTGCAAGCTCACTTTTATATCAGACTCCTGTATGTATCACTGTGTTGTTTCAGTGTGTTTTGAGGAACTTTTGGAGTATGAGATGACTACCTTCCATTTGGCTCTCTAACCTCAAAATTGGAATAGTAATAGTGCATGTATAGGTATACAATTTTAACCAATTTTTATACCTTATAAATTCATGGAACCCTTTCAAAAATATTTCACAAAAGTGCCTAGTGCACTATTTTGGCCAATTTGGTAACACAACCCCAATTTGCTCAACTTTGAAAATGAGTCTTGTTTTATGCTTCCAATGACTCAAAAGAACTTTAAAATGATTATAATTGAAAATTAAACTTTTTAAAATCATGAGTGCACCTTGAACATTAAAAAATACACTTTTTCATGGCCCCAAGAAGTGTATTCCATACAACTACTGTAAGTGGTGTTTTGGTATAATTTGGTGATCTGTTACTTTTATGAGAGTTGAAAAATTTATGTTAGGATGAAACCATGTATATTTATCTTTGTAAACACCAAATAATTCTCAATAATTCCATAAACCACTTCTTCTTCTCTTATAGACTACAAATTGGCTTTCAAGCAAGAAACTAGCTTTCTCTCGATATGACACTATAAAGATGATATGACTGATGATTAAAAAATTTATAGGGAATAATATGAGTTTAAAAATACATTCCAAAACCACAAAACTCTAACCATTTTTGAGTTCAATAAATTTGGACAAATGTAGACCCTACTTGGTTACATAAGCAACTTTGAGGACTAAACCTTCTTAATGATGGTTCATAAAGGAGGAGGAACAAATATACAAAAGAAAAATCACTAAATGGAATATAACTTAGTATACTAGGATTCCCTAGATCTATTCTTCCCAACTCAGCTTCTATGACCTGTGGTGAGTGAAAGTCTTTGACTAGTTTTGACCCTTCCATGGAACAATGGGGGAAAAAGGTGAAATTTGTAGCTTTTAAAGACGCAAAAACAATATGATTATGTAATTGAGTATGGGTAAGATAAATATACATCATTTAAGTTATTTCACCTTTAAAAATATGTACTAGTGCATACAAGTGGCTAAAACCTCTTAATTTTTAGGAAAAAACTACCATTTCTTGATTTTAACTTGCACCTATAGACTTGGTAAATTAAAATCAGTTATTTAAGACCCCTTAAGACAAATGGAACATTAAATCACCCTTTTATACTTTCACAATTCCCAATAAACCCATACAAAGCATTAAATGCCCATTTTTGACCTTTGAAAAGACCTAAAGTGACATGGAACACTAATGAAAAGAGTGACCAAGGATAATATAACATTTATTAGAAATAAATGACCTATGAAATACTTTATGACAATTTTTTTACCTATGGGGTTGACTAATTTTGATTGGGGGTAAAAATGGTCAACATGAACCTCAATAAAAATTGAGCATGGCCCACATAGTCACAAAATGGCCCTAGGTCATATTAGTTACACCTTTTAGTGGAGGAAATTGACTAGCATAGTATCCAATTGAAATAAAATAGGCATAGTCAACATAATGGAATAGTAAAACATAGGAATTACAAGTTATTATGTCAAGGCATAATAAACAAGTGTTGCTCCTAGTTTACCCACAAGCAATTATAACTAAAAATAATGACATAGATCAATGATACTAATTTGCCCATAGGTGATTATAATTATTAGAAAGACCAGTGAGACACTAATTTTCCCAAAGGTAGTTATAATTTTTCCCACATAAATAAGGCATGGTATATAAATAAACAAGAAATGAAGGATGAAACTACCAAAACTTCTATCATATTATTCTAAAATATGGCCTATGTCTAGAATTCTTAAAACAATTGCTGAAATTGATTTGAATCTTTGTGCTAAATGTAGAACCAATAGATGAACCAAGGGAAATTGGTCTAGGTTAGGAGGGTCAAAACATGTTTGGTTAATAGAAAAGGTATGGTAGAATAGAAGGGTGGAATGACAAAGTGATAATGTTATGTTAAAAAGATGAACATTGATAATATGGTATAACTTGAAATAGTTCTCATAGACATTACACCAAGGCACTCAAGTGAAGTACCAATTGAGGTGTATAATTTTCATTAGCTAATCAAATTAATCCCAATTTAGTATGGTAATCATATATGATCCAATTCCATAATCTATAATAATGATGAAAGGACCTACCCAATTGGGTTTGAACTTGTTTTTATGCTTTTTCTCAGCCATGGTATTATTTTGGTTTTCTTTGAGGACAAGATTAATAATTTTAAAGTATTTATGTTTCACACACCAATTTTAATGGCCATGGAGTTAATTTTGATATGCTTTAATGTTATTTATTACATCCATGCATTTCTCATTAATTAATTCTAGCTCTTACAAGTGAGCTAATCTATAGTTGTCATTGTCTAGGATATGATTCAAAGAGATACATAATAAAGGTAAATCAACCTTAATTAGAAGAATGGATTTAATACCATAAACAAGTGAGTATGGAGTAAAACCTATGGGAGTGTGGTGATTGGTATGGTATACCCAGAGGGCATAAAATATCTAAAGGTGGCAATTTTTGCTGACATCATTGATAATCTTTTTAATCATGTTGACAATGGTTTTGTTAGATGATTCTATCTAGTAATTATCTTGAGGGTAATATGCCATGGATAAATATTAAGAAATATTATACTTGGCACATAGTGATTTTGACATTCTTATTATTGATTGATCTACCATTATAATATATAATGTTGTAATGGATACCATAGCAGAAATTGAGATGGTTGAAGATGAATTTGGAAACTTGCTTTCCAATCACTTGAGGGGTATAACTTCAACCCACTTAGTGAAATATTTTATGGTGGTAAGGATATGTTTATGGCCATTGAATGAGGTGGGTTTTATCTTCCCAATGAGATTGAGGTCTCATGTAGAAAATAACCATGGTATCAACATTAGTTTAAAGTCTTCGCTAGGGTATGAATCAAATTAGCATGCCATTGACATTACATCTTTCTACATATGTAGTTTCATCTACATAAATAGTTGTCTAATAGTACCTAGTAGGTAAGAAATTTTTGGATAGGATATCCATATTATTATGGGCTCCACATAACCCTTCATGAACTTCTCATAACACTAATGCAGATTTTGACAAAGATAAAAAATGAAGTAGAGTTATATCAAAACTATGGTAGTATAGGGTTAGTCTGAGTAAGGTATAATGGTGGGAATTGTGAATGAAGGATTTGGATTATTTATGGGATAAGTCTATTGGTATAATTTGGTCATGGATATAAGTGTATAGGTTTGAATACCAAATAGAGATGGGACCGATAATATGATAGACCATTATGAAGGTTGATGGTTCATGAGCTGACACTAGCAGATTTTTAATAAGAAACTAATAGTATTTTGTCATATTGATATACCAAATCAAATATCCAATGGTATCCATAAAATATAATATTCTATTACTAGCATTTAGTATATGTTTAAACTAGATGTTGATAATCTACTGCTTGAGAGTGTCAACTATGGCCTTATAGGAAACTCGCTTGTCATCATTGGTTTGAAAATGGTTTGTACCATGATTGATGATTAAATAAGAATCACCATAAACCTTTACATGATGTATGTTCCATTATAATTACTTTCCAGTCCATATAATAAGTGCTTCATATTTAGCCATGTTGTTGGTACAAAAAAAGCTGATTTTGAATGACTTTGGGTTTAGATCCCCCTATGTTATTATAAACAAAAGGCCTACCCCCAATCCATGTGTTGTGAATGAAGCATCAAAATATAGATTCTACTTCTTCTCCTCAAGAGGTGTTTCAATTATGGTCATAATAGATTCATCAAGAAATGAAAATGTTAGTGGTTCTATAACTACAAGGGGTGCTTCAATAAGTTGATCTGTAAGAACTTGCCTCTTGATGGATTTTTGGTTTATATACTCTGTCTAAAACACACTGAGAAGATTGTCTATTTGGACATGTGGCCTTGTAAATCTATGTTAGATAGTAGATAATTGAGTGGATCTACTTTTAAAATTAACATGGTCTTATTATTCAACATGTGATGTTGTAGTTTCTAAGATGCAAAGACCATAGCTAAATAGGAATTTTCAATGGGCATATAGTTGTGTTCATACATGACTAGTGTATGGCTTAGATTGTACACAACATTCTCTTTTCCATTATCATCATGTTGAGTTATAACTACTCTTAGGGCTTTGTCTATTGCTAATAGGTATAAAAGGAATGACTTTCTTGGCATAAGAGGCAATAAAACAAGGAAATTTGTTAAATAGTCCTTTAGTTGTTGAAAAGATTTCTTAAAATCATCATCCCAAATAAATGTTACACCATTCTTCAAAATATGTGTAAAAGGATGAAACTTATCATCCAATTGAGATATTAAGCATCTAATAGATTATATCTTTCCCTAAAAACTATGGAGCTACTTCAAATTAGTTAGTGGTGGCATGTTTTTAATGGCTCATACTTTAGCTAGATTAACTTCAATTGCCTTGTGAAACATAATGAATCCAAGTAATTTTCTTAAAATAACTCCAAAACACATTTCTTGGGTTTGAGCCTAACCTTCTATTCACATAGTTTCTCAAATATCTTCCTTAGTGTGGATGGATAGTTGACCCTGGTCTTTGATTTACCTAGTATGTCATCAATGTAGTCTTAAACAATATCATGCATCATATCATGAAATATGATGGCCATGTCTCTTTGATATGTTACCCCTACATTCTTGAGACCAAATGACATAACCTAATAATAGAATGTTCCACACAGAGTAGTGAGTGATATCTTGTGTTGGTCTTCAAGTGATATTTGAATCAAATTATAACTTGAGAATTTATCCATCAGATGAAACATCTCATAACCCATTGTGTAGTCAAAAATCATGTCAATATTTGGTAGTAGAAATTCATCCTTAGGAAAAGATTTATTTGTCTCTAAAATTATTATATATTCTTATTCCTTTTAGCTTTTTACTGATGGGTACAACATTAGAAATCCATTCATGATAGTCAATTATCCTAATATATCTTTCCTTTAAGAGTTTAACCAACTCTTTATTGACTAATATAGTAATGCAAGGATGAATTTTGCATAAATTTTATTTCACTAGTTTAGCATTAAGATGTACCACAAGGTGGTGAACAACCAAGGTGGGTTCCAAACTAGGCATGTCAGAATAAGCCCATGTAAATATATTTACAAATTCCCTCAATAGGGTTGTAAGGACTTCACACTCCTCCTCAATAAGGGATGTGCCTAATTCAATCCATTTTGGGTCATCTAGAGTCTCAATGTTTACCTTTATTATGTCTTCCACTAGAAAGGTTGAACCATCTTCAAGAAAAGTGGGTAAATATTTGAACTATTTTACAATGTGAGAGTCCTCTATTAGGACTGGCTTTTATGTTCTCCTAGGCATGATGAATCAGAATACCCCATTGGGATGCATGGACATGTAAAAATCACAATTAAAAACTCTGGTATTATGTGATCAAAATCCTACTATTCTTCAAGACTAAACTTAGACCCATAGATAATTTCATCATTATTGGTAGTTTCCTAGATGATTTAATAAAAATCTTGTTCTTCTTTAATCCTAAACTTGGACCCATAGACAAATTCATGATTGTTTGTCTCCTATTCTATGTTTAACCTCCATATAATGGCATATATAATGTCCCTATAGGGGTATAATAGTATAAATAATAATCCCACATGCATTAGAATATGGAGTCGGGTAGGTAAAAAATAGTATAAGTATAAGGGTATATGATGTTATAGGGAATCAAAGAGTTATTTATAACTGAGTCTATCTCAAAGCAGGTATCCACCTTGAAGTAGCCCATGATTTGGAGTTTTTATTTCCACAAAAGGAATATATATTTAACATATGTAGTAATTTTTTGATGTTCCATATTGTAGAATTTAGGCTCTTATAATCTGGTATTAGAGCACTTCTCAAGGCTATTTCTATGATCTTTATTGTAGATAAATTTTGAAGAGGTGTATTTGGGAGATTAATTTAATATTGGAGGTTTTCAATAAGTTATATCTACATCCTTTTATCTCATCCCAATTGTAATTTGAAGCAAAAATTTATCAATTAAAAGTGTAGATTTTTGTTTTTAACAAAAAAACCTGACTAGTTTTTGTTAAAATCCTATCATAATATCATCCTTCAAATCTTAATGCTAGATTATAACCTCCTATCTAACCTCTCTTCCATTGAGGTTATTTCATACCAATCTCTATATGTACTTCCATCTCATGATATACTACTTACATTTACACTATTCATGTCCATGTTCATATCTCAACATCAGTGGAAGAAGTGGAAGCAAAAATGAACACATGGTATAACTTCCATATAGTATTTAGCTTATTTTTGGTCTAGATTTAGTTTGGTCCTCCTCTTATTTCTTATCATGTTTTGAGGGTGAAACATAACTAATGTAGATGGAATGTAATGTACCTAGAGGGGTATATAGTATAGTGAATGATCCCACATGAATTAGAATATGGAGTGGGGTAGGTAAAAAATAGTATAACTATAGGGGCATATGATGTTATAGGGAATCAAAGAGTTATTTGTAACTAAGTCTAGATCAAAGCAGGTATCCCCCTTGAAGTGGCCCCTAGTTTGGATTTGTTTCTTATATGAAATGAATACATATTTAATATATGTAGTATTTGTCTAATTTTCCATATTGTGGCATTCCCTAGACTAGTTTTTATCCATGATATATGAGGCCATGCTTCACTTTGTGTCACATTATGTAAACTTTGATCTATAATGTATTATTATCTAATGGGAAAAGGGATGACATATCACTTTGATTGAAGGTTAATTATTGGCTTGGAGCTAGGTGTCTAACCAAAGATTGAAATTTGTCAGGAGATATGTCACTGGGAACCTTTGATTGACTAAGGAATTATGTCAAGATGTTTTTGTGGATGGTAGATATACGTAACAAATCTAAAATGGAAATTTGTGTTGGTGTCTTCTATAATTATTCCATAATGTCAAAAATATTTTCTTAGATAGTGGCAAATGGCTTGTTTAGAGGCATAATGAATGGTTAGATGATGGGTGAAGTTATAGATGGTTGTGGGCCTAATATGGTAATCCTTGACCAAAAAGTTATGATCACAAAATCTGGATTAGGTACAAGACTAGTGTTGCTAGCAAATGATGGTGGAATGGTACCATATAGAACAAGTATTAGTTGTTGATGTACCTATGCACAGTCATAGGCTAATGATGAGTTATCAATATAATGTAAAAAAATGGGAACTCCTACTTATTGGTTCACTTGTATGGGTCCCAGGTCAAGGAAGTATTACCAATATAGGTTGGTTGAGTAGGAATGATTAATAATAGTTTTTTTCTAATTGGTACTTGGTCTTAGATTGATGGTGTTAATGTGACATCTTACTCTATGGCCTAAAACTACATTGTAGTCATGGGCAACTACATTATAGGTCTATTGGTTCTACTATTGGTTATGCTATTACTATTTTTATTACACTAGCTACTATTGTTGCCATTTTTATTATTCATTACTATGTTGAGGAAAAGGATTTTGATAAATGTCAAGGCTCTGATTTGATGTGAAAGCTCTATGATTCAATGTTATCTTTCCATTTTCAATCATATTCTTGATCAGATATTTAATTTGCACACATCACTACAAATTACAGCCATTGACCCCATGATATTCATAGAATTAGTTTGGCTTATACCATTATATAATGTTAGCACCCTCAAGAATTTTCCCTTTTAGAATAGGTGATCTAATCAAATTAGTTGTAGTAAGCTTGAAAAACATAATGTCAATAGGCTCTCCAAGGTTAATAAAAATGTGATGCATAGGCATAGTTCTTCTTAGAGGACGTTTTTTTAAAGGCATAGTTTATTTCATTTGATACATTTATTATGCTAGTCTAGGTTGTTGTGTTTGTTGTGATTGTTGAATAAGTTATTGGTTAAGAGTTATATGATATGGTATAGGTTGTACAAATGGTGTTTCCACCATTTGGACATGTTGTGAATCAATTATGCCATTACCAACAACATTCTTAATGTGATTTAATTGTTTTGGTTTGTCATAGATATTGGCCTAGGTTTGTTATGATGTTTATGCTTAGACTAGATTTTGATTATAGCCATTATTTTGGTTTTGGTTATGGCTTTGATTTGGTGAGGTTAGGTCAATGATCCCTTATTTAATAAGAAATATTTTGATCGGTAAACCTTTGCTAATGATCTCTTTGAATGTGTGTGTACATTACAACTCCAAATTGTAAGACATCTTATTGTGTAGATATTTGGTAACCATAGTGGATAGTTGTTTATCTAGTAGACTATGGCTAAATTAACTTAATATTGATCTCAATCACTATAGATAACTTTAAAATCTTTCATTATCCTTTTTTTTTCTTGTGTCAAATATACCCAATCTAGAGATCATCTATAAGGACTAAAAAGTAAAAGGTCTCAATTTTTCGTCAAACCATTCACACAGTGAAGGGATCATTGAGATATTTCCAACACGTTTGATGATTTTAAAAATGGACTCCATATACAAAAGTTATGGCATGTTGAAGTTTTTAAGAAATATGGGTAAAATGTATAGGACGATGACTAGACATGCACATGGTCCAATCGATTCTTGACATGTGGACCCATGAAATCCTCACATTTGGAGTATCCACAATAGATCCAAAATATTATCCAAGACTTTAGATAAATCCCACTTCTTAAAGCTGGATAAATGGGATTAATCCATGAATATATCTTTCCACACAAATGTGAGATATTTCCCATATAAATTGGGATATCTCCTATAGAAATGCATGGGAGATTTATCCAAAGAGAAAGATATGAAGGGTGGTTTAAACCATTGACCCTCATCACACCCCATTTTCGGAGATAAGGCTAAGAAGCTTAAATAAAGGTTTGTACATGGGGATAGATAATGAATAAATCCATTGTTGGTGGATTTTGAGAAACTATATAAACCCCTGAACCTCATTTTCAAACCCATTCTAAGAGAACGTCAAGAGCACTCCAAGCTCTCACTTGAATTGCAACTCTTCTATTCCAAGGTTTTGGAGCTAGGCATCCATCCAAGAGGAGCATTATATGGGCTATAAAAGTTGTGATTCTCTATTAATTATAGGGTGTTATTAAGTTGAGTACTATAATAATAGATATATTAGAGGAGTTAACACTACTTAGAGGATATGGAGGAGGATATTTTTATGGGGATGATGAATAATGCTTATTTTGACTTAAATATAATTATAGGCTCTTAAAGGTCGTGCAATAGAGGAGAAGTCAACAAAAAGGTGTGAAGTAAGGAGGCCATGCCAGAATATTGTGCAAGCCTTTCAAGACTAGTCTAGGTCTATGTAGGAATGATTGGTACTTGATTTCATGATGGGTTCATTATAGTTTTGTAAGTTTTAAATTTGTACTTATAAATAGATTTTTATAATGAATGAGTTCATCATTTAGTGAACCTAGAGATGTAGACATCTGCTAAAATTTGTTATCAACATGTGTGCAGTGTTCATTATTACTTGCATTACATTCTTTTCAATTTATTATATTTTTGGAGTTGAATTTTTTCATTAAAACTAATCTACCTATAAGGATTTAATAATTAGAATTTTGGAGTAAAAAATCTACCTATTTATAGATCTGTACCAAAGAAATATCATGCTCAATGTTGTAAGAGAAGTGCTACACAAACTTGTCTAAAATATCATTAAAATTAGATATTGAGTTCTTTGGAAACTTTAGGAACCATTCCAATGCTTTCCCTATTAGGCTTGTTGGAAAAAACAATAAAAGGTATATGTCACTATAGGCCACTGGTTGACATGCAAAAAATAATTCTATCAAATAGGCCTTAGGGTCACCTTTCCCCTTGTATTTTTAAAACTTTGGTTTCTCTTACCCTAAAGGAAATAATATATTAAAGTACTCCATGTTTAAATGGTTAGAACACACATCTTCTAACTTAAACTTTTTAAAGTATTTTCCCTACTTGAATTATGACAATTACATCCTTCGTTTGTTATAATTCTTATGCAATGAAACTAGTGGAACATTTCTTTGAGGTGGAGGATGACTGGTAAAAAGCAAACTAATTTGACAAGGGTATCGTGGAGGAATTTTATATGGAATGTTGTATTGGTTATGGAATGGAATAAGAATATGCATACATGAATTAAGGTGTAAGTATTGAAATTATACGTACTACAATGTGATATTCTAGTTGGGATTGAGTATGTAGGTCTGATGTTGGGAATACTATGGTTGGGATGGATGTATATAGTTTTATTGTGCCCATTAAAGATAAATGGGTACATGTTTCCAACTAGTCATACCTTTTTTATATAGGGGTAATTGTGAAATAAGACTCTATCTTTGAACTTGTGAAACATTTTTCATGAAAGGAAATTATTGCCTAATAGGTACTTTAGAAACATTAGAACCTCCTAGTTGTGTGAATACCTATTAGGAAGTGGACGTATGTTGGAGATTCAACATTTGGAATTGATTAATATTAGGATGATGTTGGTTAGATATCAATTTGTTTTGTATTAGCATCTTAGTCTATGATTGAAGAGGTATGTTCATTGCTACCTAGTGAGGTGTAACATTGGTTTCTCCCTATTAAGGAGGAAGTATGTTTTTCCTCTACTATGTGGGTATGTTGTAAGGTGCCTAATATTGTAGAATATTACTCATCACCAATTAGGGTAGAGAAATATTCATCACATTTTTTTATGGCATAGTAATGGTCATTGGCTAACTACTTAAACCTTATTGTTGGATGCTAGAAGAAGTAGCTAGTTGAGGGTTAGAGGTAGTCAATTAAGGTTGGGAAGTAGAAAATACTACCCCTTAAGTTTGATAACCACTCATGGTGTTATTTAAAGTCACATTTTTTTATTGACGAGTTTCATATACATCAACACCACTTTGGTTTAAACTGGACATTACTTTCATATTGTCCAATATTTTCTATTCATTATTCTATGTAGAAGTAGAAAACACTTCCTCAATGGTTTGGGTATTGAACATGTTTTATACTTAGGTAATTTATGTAACTAGGTCTAAACCCTAATTTTCTTGACTAGTTAACTGAAGTAAGACTCTTATTGAAGGAAGTGACCAAATAAGAGGTGATTTTAACATGTCCATATTATTAAAGTTATGTTCTAGGTTTTGATAGCTCTGGTATGCTATCTACATTTGAAATAATTGGTCTTCCATGAGTCCCCTTTGTGATAAAAGCATACATGTATATTGATATGGCATCAATACAATGGAATTAGGGTTGCTAGAAGAGGCTTGTTTTTTATAAGATATATTGGAAGGCTCTCTCACTAAATTTTACAAGCTTTCATGCCCTACCTCTATGGATATATTTGAATCATAGTTTGATAGAATTGTAATGTAATATGGTTGTTATTGAACAGTTTTTGCAATGGAAGGTATACTACCCAAATATTGAGTCATCTATTATTGGTCTTGCTTCATGTAAGGGGGTGTGCTAACCAAATAATTAGCCAATAGATCTTGAGTCTATTCCCCTATTTGAGTGTTTTATGGTGGATAAGAATCTATCTCAAAAATAACATGATATTTATAAGGGTATTGAACAAAATCCTCTTATAATACAATATTTCCATATCCTAGATTATACATGGCTCCACTACGTGTATAGTGAGACATGGTCAAATCAATGGTAAATATTTTATGATAAGAGACAGGATAGAGCTGTAAAAACTCTAAAAATCTATGTCTAAAAAGACAAAAGCTTTTAACTAGGTCTAACTTGGTCTAGGGTAGAGCTATATCTCTAAAACATCCATATAAAGATTTGGTAAAAATAATATAATGTCAAATATCTAATGTTAAAAGATTTACACAAACTAGGTCAAGTAAATTAAACTAAATATAAGATGCTAAATTCTAGATTTAAAGCTGCTCTAAATAGATCTAAACTAGGAAAAGTAAAAGTGTTGATATGAGTTTTAGCCAAATACAACATCAAAATCTAGGCTCAAATAAGGCATATGTTACAAATTTTTCTAGACATAGTCTCAAAAGATATAATTGAAACAAATAGATGATTTTAATCTAAAAAACTTGGAACAGTTTGGCATAAAAATGGCACTTGATCTAGATATAAACATGATTAGATTGGTAAAAGTCATTAAACAAAAGGCATTTGAAGATGGGTTGATTGTATCAAATAAAGGCACAAATAATATAATTTTCAATTTTCAATTTTCAATCAAAAATTAACCTAAGTAATGTAACCCAAAAGAGAAATATCTATGTATCAGCCCCTATGTGTCGAGGCCTAAATATAAATCAATCAATATATGGATTTGAACTTGTAAAAGTTAAATAAAAACTCAAATTAGTAAAACTTGGATGTATTTGACCAATAAGCTAGGGAAATTTTAACAACATGACTATGCTAAAAAAAGATCCAACAAGACACATGAATTTGGTTTTAGAAATATGAAACTTAGACATAAGACAAGACAAGTCTATGAAACAATTTAGGTAGTGCAATAATGTTATCATTCCCAAAATATGTGACAATGTTTTGTTTCAAAGACTTTTAAGGATCAAAACTTGAATTGATTTGGGTAGCATAACATTACCCATCTCAATCAAGTGACATATATAATGTCTTTGACACAAAAAATATTCTAAGTTAAAGAAAGGTGTCAAACGGATGAAATAATGCATCCTCAAACAATGGAGTAGTGTAGATAAACAAACTTGTTTACAATGTGGTATAAAAAAAAGTTTAGTCTCAAAAAACCAAGTAATAAATGACCAAAATACAACTAAATATAATTGTCCTAGATACTATTAAGGTGTGGAAAAATAGGGTTGGCTAAAACTTAAAAACTATGACCATTTAGATTGATCTCAAGTATGGCTAACACAAGAGAATAATCATGTCAATTGAGTTCATACCGATCAACTTATCATTCGAAGGTCTATTCTTTTACATGACTATTCCATCTGTGGAATACTTAGTGGAATCCCTTGGTTAAATAGACTTGACTTAGGCCTTCATTACTAAAAGAAAGGTTAGCTACTCAACCCCTTAGATATGGTAGTATGCATACCCTAATTTGTAAACCCAACCATAGAGTGTGGTTGAAACACTATCAGTATATGAATCCCCAATTCAATGCTTCCCTATAAAACTCATGAGAGGTAATGACATCCCCTTCACAATCCAAATTCCATGAAAAGAAATGACTAGAAGAAAGACTTTAGGGTTGTTTGTAGATCACCCAATACCATATGGGTTTTGGGGAGAGCCTAGAAAACTTTATTTCTACACCTTGGACTATGCATAAATTCAATGAAAAGGTGATTTTAATCACCCAAGTTCCCTATAAGGGATGGGGGGATCATACACACGTTATTATTTTTATGAAAATAAACAATAATTAAATAGTTTGTAAGCAATTATGATTGAAGCTTGATTTTAAGTATAAAATTGAAATGTGATGATGTTATCTACTTGGCCCCTTAGATTAAGTGAAAAAGCTTGAAATAATTTTGAAACACAACTTAAGCAAAAACACCTAGTTCATTTTAATCCCAAAACCTAAATGTTTAAAATTTAGCCTAAGTTCATCTTTATACACCAAAAATAAGTTTTCCAGACTTAAGCATTCCTTTTAAGCAACAATAATGACATGTTTCTAAGATTTATCCATTACAATTCCTTTTAAACACTAATATCCAAATGTTCAAGATCTAACATGTTTATTTTAGTACCTAAAATGAAGTGTGAATGATTTAGCTAGATTTTTTTAAAAGCTCAAAATGAAATGTTCTATAACCAAAACTTGAAAATTTGTGTTTACATAACGTCTTGGACCTACAATTGTTAAATATCCTCCTTATACTTAGAATCACTTTTGATTGTGAGTAAATAAACTTTATAAAATTAGCTCTCAAGTTTTTATTTTTTATAAGACAATGGCCATGATTTGTCACAACTAATCAATGTCAGTCAGTCTCAAAGAGAACTGATGATGATAGTAGATGATTTATTCTAGTCAACTAATATCAATGTTAGTCAACCTATGAACCCAAAGGCAAAACCACATCAAAGTAAAAATTTAAGTTAGGCACTGGTTATATAAAAACTCAATAAAACATGCAATCTAGTGATTAGTGAAATATTTTAAAGATCCAATATGCCAAGAATGAATGAATAGAAATGATATAATTAATAAAATGTAAATCTTTATAATCTATGCTTTGCCCTACATACCAACCAATTATGGTTACATAGAACTAAGCTCGATTCGGCTAAACTGATAACAATCATATAGAACTGATGCTAGTTAATCTTATCTGGTATCAGTCTTTGTGTAGATCTAAGTTAAATGAAGAATTAAAAATACAACAAAATCAAAGCTAAAACTATAAATTTGAAGAAATTCAAGCATTCTTTTATCAAATTTTTGAGTTTCATCTTCATCTCCTTGCTATGTGGGATGTTTCTTGTCATATTATAGATTCCAATTTTTATTAAGGAATCTAAGAAGGGTGGTTCTATCATATTTTAGTTTTCATAATGGAAATCAAAATGAAAATAAATACACTAACATGCATAACACTATCTTTCATAGATAAAAGGGGAGAGCTTAGTGAAGAAAACCAATTTACAAAGAAAATCTAAAATGCAATAAAAACAACCTTTCTTACATTCATTGAATACTCCAAGAGATTTCTTCATTTGGCTTGCTCAACTTATGCTCAACATATCTTTGGAAAATGGAGTTGTGTGGCTCTTTATCCTCTTAGGACCATGGTTTGGCTCATGTTTGCTTGATTTAGCTTCATGTATTGATGGCTTGGCTTGTGATTGATAATTTTGGCAGTATAACTCTTAAATTTAAATCTTGTCATAAATCCAACATTATAACATTACTATTTCCAAGATCTCATAAATGAGATTTAAATGATTGTATTTGTAGGTTTAGAAACTAACCCTAGACTAAGGTGGGTTAGAGTGTATTTGGGGCTTTAAATCTAACCTTTGTGAGTTAATTAAACCTAGTAGAGTTAAAACATGTCAAATGATCATGATTAGTAATGAATAGGCATGGGTGGGATATTTGAGGATATTTGACAACTCACAAAAGGTAATTATGAATTCCTAGGATATTCTTTGATTTTTGAATTTTCTTTTTGATAATTCATATATTGCTCAATGATGATTCAATTTCGGCATTTGATTAGGTTTATCATTTTAATTAATCCTATTTAGGCATTTTAGCTTTTTTCAATATTTGAATTAATTACATGGTGTGCATTTGTCCCATTTAATTTTTTTATAAGCCAAATTGTATTTTATGAAGCCAAATTTGAGATGTTTAGTGATTCTTGAGCTAGATTTGTAGAGGTTGATAAGAATCAGTCTAAATTTGGGTATAAATCCATTAATGGCTAATTTTAAATGTCTATAGAATCATGGGTTCCCCAATCAAGTTACCTTATTATAAACCTGATAAATTATTATATAAATAAATATCATATCAAATTACTAACAATGTGGTAGGATTCTATTTTATTAAGAGGTAGAAAACATACCCACATATTCCAATTATCATTAGATGCCATGAATATAAGAACATGGTGTAAATATCAAAAATGGTAACATGTACAACATCCTTAAACTAGTCACTTTACAAGGATAGGCAATGGGGGCCTTATGGACATGTAAAAAGATATGTAGAAGCATTGAGATCCAAAATCAACATGACCTACCATCATGAGGAACATGAGCATGATTTGTATCATCTAAACCTAATAGATGTTGATGAGGTGATTAGTATGCTCAATTATACCAAGGAAATTTAAGAATGACAATTAGGGAAGAAAGTCATGAAGGAAAGACATAGTAGTACCCAAATAGTTGATGATGCTCATAGAAAAAGTAATATAATGAAAGAGATGATATATTAAGGCATCAAAATATCATTTACTTCATCTTCATTAACTACTACTAGCTCAGCTAGAGAAACATATCATATAAACCCACCTTGATCTAGTTAATTATTACATTTTTATATAAATTATATGTCCCAACATAGTTATTTGGAAACCTGACTACCCGTCTCCCTTGAGACATTAAATACCATTTCCAAAACACCCACCTAATAATAATTTTCCATAATATCTAGGAATACCTAGAGTAAATTTTGATGGAGTTCTATTATTTTAGGTACCCTTATACATGTAACCACTAACATACCAACTTTATCCACTCAAACAATCCTTAGTGTCATAATTCCTAGGCCTGCAATCACTATGGTCCTTAGAATCCTAATTTATCTCAATGACATAGATACCTTTTTAGCCCTTGTGGCCTTAAGCCCAAATATTACATCTCAAAATGAATAAGCTTCCCTTAATCTTATAGTTTGTAGTTATAATTCCACATTAATTCCTTCCATTTTTAGTGGTAAACACACTAATTAATGACATAATTAGAGTATATAAAATACATAATCAATCACCTTAGGATCCTTCAAGATATTCACATCATATTTCCACTTTATGGGTACCTATCCCCCATTTTATACATGATTATCACCTTAATACAATTGATCTAAATCCCCCTCTAAAAGGTTTATAGTTTGTTTCTAGATATTCTTATCAACCTAGTCCCACACCAATGGAATATATCTCCTAGGATCCCTTTTCACATGCTCATGGTCCCTAGGGCTTGACATTCAACAAACCTATCTCTTCTCTGAGGATGATAACTAATATTCACATAAAATTTGTATAAATTTGAAAAAGTATTCATGGTTGATGTGTAATCTTTATGGAAAACTTATCATTATTTTATGGTGAAGTGGTGATTTTTAACATTTTTAGAAGATTATATGAGTATGAATTACTTTATGTATTTAATTAACACAAGTTATATGATATTCTATTGAGCTTATGTAGGTTATCATGATTTTTTAAATGACTATATGCATAATTGTGCTAATAATTTGGTATTTTTTTTCAAGAATGAATATTTGTTATGATTATTTAGGTTCTCTACCTTGTATTGTTTAGTTTGAGTATGTATGAGGATATATACAAAGAGGTAAATTATAGTTATAATCAAAGAGTTTATCCAGGAATTAACAACCTTCATTTGATCTAAAAATATCTCTTTCCAACTCTACATTTATTTCTCTTTATTTTTTTAATTTTGATCCACCTCTTAAATGTAGAGATCCATTTTATAGTTAGCTACCTTGAATAACCATAGTAATGTAATACTACCAAACCTAATATGATGTTGTACAAAATGATTTAATCTTATTGAGGTGTTAGTGCACACTTTGAGATATATTATAATTGGGATACATAAGATATATCAATACCTATAACTCATGCCCTAGGATACACCAACAACATTCCTAAAAAAAATGGAAAAAACTCTTAGTTTGTTAGCCTCTAGGATATCTAATATCATGGATACATTTAGAGACAAAAAAAATGAAATTAGCACTAGAAGGAGGGAACCCATATTGGAATGTTTTAACACACATAATACTCCCCTTCCTTAGATTATTTATTATTTATAACGTAACATGGATCCTCCCCAACATATCACCAAGTTTAAGTTTGACTCTCTTATGTTATTATTTACATCATTAAGAATGTTCACATGGTCTATAACTATTAGGTAGAGATTGAGGTCTCCTATAAGCCAACCATTATCCACTTTTTCACAACCTAACCCACCTTAGCACCCCAATACTCACCCAATTTCATCCATATCTTGGTTATTTAGTTATATCATTAGTATTGATGGATATTCCCATTACTTATCAAGGAAGCCTAAAATATATCTACAATTCTTTGCCCCCAATGCAGGATGAACGGTCGAAGAACACATCAATTCCAATAAAATATCCGTAAGACTCATAAATGTTTAAAATGGATGTGACATGTAGTATTTTACCATTTACCTTGAAAGACACTTATTATGACTGGTTATTTAACCTTCCTAAATATTTTTTCACTAGTTAGGACTAGTTCAGTAATACCTTCTTAGAATAATTTGGATAAGTTATAGACTATAATGTGATCTATCAAAAAAAATTTACTTTGGAAAGAAAAGTTATAAAACCCATTAAATAATTAACTTTAAGGTTCCAAAATATGTATAGATAAATCAAAACCTTCTATATACCATATGGTCATCAAGATTTAGAAATGTACAAAGATATTTTGGATTCCTATACATTTGTGTTTGTGTGAAGAGATCCCACCAAGATATATTACCACTATCATATGATGAAACCATTAAGGTATATATGCAGTTAAATTCCCAAGTCTAAATGATGATAATTATTTAAAATTTCATTATTAATATGACTACCTTGAATACTATCACCAATGTGAATTAGAACATGTCAATGCCTAACCCAGTACATGTGATCAACCAGCTACCCTTGAGTAAAGTTTCACCAAACCAATACCTAGTATTAGTTATACATACAATGGTGAGGTTTTACCCCAATTTAATAACCAAGCCTTAATCTTAGTTGATAATTATTTCCAAATTATACCCCAATAATATACCAATACTTATTTGGATTACATACAATACATGTGGAAAAACATAGAAATAACTTATTAGGCCTTCTGAGGAAAGTTATAAATGCATGTGGGGAAGATATAGTATGAAATATACCTACCATAGGTACAACCATCCCAAATAAAAGTTTGATATTTTAGATAAAAAGTGTCCCTAGATCAACATGTGTGAGTTAGAATTAACAAACTAGTACAAAGTGCATAACACTACCTATTGACCATTTTTGGTCACCATGGAGGAACAAAATTCTTTTCAAGATTGAATATTTAGGAATAGGAATGAAGTATTTCCAAAATTTAGTCTAAATCCACAAAAAATGGCTAAGTATTTTAATTAGATAAATTTCAAAGGAGGCCATGTCTAATTCAATTCAAAGCTTTGGATCATCCATAGGATTATCAAGACTTAGTCAATTCAAGGGAAATAACATGAGTGTGAGCTTAGGCCCATGTGAGTTTCAACACTTAAGAATTTTGAGGGAATTTTTAGCCTTATTATAATATTCCCAACTTTATTATCATCCTTCTTAGTGAAAAAAAAGACCTCCTAGAGCATGTACGAGTTAAACAACAAAAAGACTTGATCAATTTGAGACCTTTTTCTTAATGAAGGTTTTGGGGGGAACTAAATTTGATGGGGGCCAAGTGATGTCTTGAATGGTTCATAGGTTATCAGTATGTTAAGTATTTGGTACAAGCCTTATGGTTCCATGCGACAATCATTCACAAGTCCTAACAAGACCAACCCCTTTTCAATGCATTTTGATAGTCAATTCTTCATAAATTATCCTTAGTGCCATATGTCCCTCTCCTGATGGTCTCATGCCTATTTGAAATTATTTAAAATACTTAGTCATTTTTATTCAAAGTTACCTAGGGGAAAATGACATCAGCAAAGTTTGAAAGAAAGTGGGTTAGTGGTATTTTTCCATGTATCATGATACTAGTGACCCAACATCTTAGAGATATCCATATAATGTTGAGTCCCCATAGGTAATCAGGTTAGTGGGATGATGCAACATGGTGAAATCCCAGTGCTCCATAGTACTACGGTGGTCTATATAATCCAAAAAATAGACATATTTATGGAAAAGTAATGCATGGTAGAGGTGAGGATAAAAACTCATGTGCCTAAGCAAATGAAGAGATGCCACATAATAGATAAGGAAAAGTAGGAAAGGATAGAGAGATAAAGACCATGGAGGCCAATTAGTTGCCAAGTAGAAAATCAAGTTTCCACATTAACAAAACCAATATCACAACAAAGAGGAAGTAGTAGGTTGCTAAAAATATGACATGTGGAAACAATGAACTCAAAAACCATGGGGTCATAATTTGATGGCTTGTTCAACAATCAAAGTAATCAAAATTTAAGGATTGACTATGTATCCAACTTAAATCACAAAATCAAGTGAATATTAGTTTCTCACCTAGATATTATTAGAAATAACTAAATTAAATGTAAAATTGAGTAATAACACCCACAAAATTATGGAATGCATGTTGATTAAGCACAAATAATATAAGATAAATAAGTGACTTAAATGTTAAATATGGATTATAAATCTATAGAGGGTAGTTTTAGAGGTAAAAATAATGGAATTAATCAAAATATTCCAAGTCAAATAATCCCAAGAGACTGTTAGTTGCATCCCTATGCATGAATTGTCCAAATCTAGATATATTAGTTGAATGATTAAAGATTGGTTTATACACAACTAATGAGACAAATACAACAGGATAATAGATGCAATATCAATACAATCACCACCATAAATTTAGGATACAATCAAAATTCCAATTGATTTTATTCATCCCTATTTGTTTGACATAAATATCATATGTCCCAGGCTTTGATTTTCATTTAATTCCTTTAGTTGTATTATCTATTATAATAAATGACCCATGGGATTTATGTTTATTATAAAATCCTAATTCTTACATTGTAAAATGGTTAACATTTTTAGGTAGGGTAATGATTCTAAAAATTTCCTTTTACTACTTGAGCCTTGCATTTTAATGAGAATTGAGTTCACTTCCCTTCATTATTATTGTGTTTTATGTGTATTTTGTTCTTTTTGATCTTTGTAAATGTATGAATTTTATCCCTTTCATTATTTTTCATTCTCAACACCTTTATGTAGAGCTCGAAATTCATTTGTAGGTCATATTATGTTCATATTTTAGTTTTTGTATGCATTATTTGTGGACTATATATCATCCCTCTCAGTGTTACATTGTGTTCCCATGCCTCTATATGAAAAATTTATGTGATTGAAACACCCATTTTAGAGTCTATGTGATATTTATTGTTTCTCTACAATTTATAGTGTGTTCTTAAAAGATTTTAGAGTGGCTCTATATAGTCATATAGCATCACAATTTTTATATTTTAGCATCTCATTCTCTCTCATTTCCCCATGAATTTTTAGAATTAGGATGATCTTTGTATTTTATTTCAATGATTTAAGCTTGCATTTTGATCTTAAATAAAATACACATGATTAAAAGGAATCTAGCCTTATTTTAAGGTCCATCACAAGGAGCAAAAGTGTCCCACACTTTGGGGGTGATCCCATTATTTTATTAAACTAAATATTTTGATTCAATGGGTACATGGTTTGAGTTACAATAATTTATGGCATGCCTAGTGGGTCATAACCAAATATTTAACTAAGAATTCAATATTATTATTTGTCAATAGTGTTTAAGACACTCTCAGAGCTTCTAGTGACTCCAAGCATTTCTAGTTTGTAAGGATCAATTCTTCATATATTAGCCAAGAAAAATGAGATCATTTTAAATAGGTTTTGATTTTCATTTCATTGAATTGTATACACCTTCTCAAAGAAAAAGAGCTAGAGTATCAGCATCTCTAGTCAGGAGAGTCATATAAACACCTCTTAAATATCAATATGCCCCTCCTTTTCATAGACTTAGCTAACCTATATGGAGGTTATTTATTATTTCCTTCATGGTTTCCTAGATAAACCATTTGGTTATGAACTTTAATGGAGGCATGCCTCTATCTCTATCTTAGTTTGATAATATTCTAGTCTCAACATTTGAAAATCTATCATACTTTACTAGTGAGAATATAACCACCCCTATATAACACACAATATATTTTCAATATATGTTTTGTCCATAATTTCAATGAATATAATGTAGTAGTTAGGTTACTTTCCTTTTATCTAAAAGGAAAAACCCTCTAACGGTACAAAAGTATGACACCCAATACCATTTATAGTTAGGATGATCTAGGAGATTAATTGTGTGATAAATTTGAATGCAAGAGTGGCCATTTATCTTTGATGTAGTATCTTACCACCATTATTAGATCCACATATGACATAATGGTTTATTTTAATTTCAAATTATAGAGTCTAGGATAGGATCCAACCCTAATTTAATTAATCACCAAATACTACATTTTTATAATAAGGGTTATAAATAGTGATATTCCTATTGTTGTCACTTGAATTTAAATCCCTCAAGGAGATGCATATATCTCCTAATCCAATTGGCACAATGGAAACATATCTCTTTCTATGGGTGACAATTTTACTGAGATGGATCTCTATAAGGGTTAGTTCCCTTAATGCAATCTTTGAAGCACTTTCTTCCTTATCAACCTTAGATGAAAAGGGTTAAGAAAAAAACTAAGAAAGCTAAAAATGGTGATACAACAATACTATATTTCCTCCCATTGACTTAAATTTTACCACTTAGAGTCAAACAAGACTTCTTTGACACAAAACTCATAATTCAAGTTGCATTATCACATCAATGTTTCATAAGGCAGGTCTAAAAGACATTTTAATGCTTAAGATGGTAACGAAGGATTAATTTGTGGGATACAATCATGAAACAATTCTAATACACCTATACACTTAGAAAATAACACTAACAAAGACCTATAACAATTGTTCTTCTACACATTTGGTGAATAATCAAGGATAACATGCTAGAAAAGATAATTTTCTACTAGACAAGAAGAAAAAGATTAAACTAAAACTCAATTGAATAGAATGTGAGTAGTAAAAATAAATTTTTTATTTATTCAAGATTAATTCAAGTACAAATTTGTCTAGGGTTTTACCATTAACCAATGGAGGCTTCCCAAAAGAGCCAAAAGAGTCAATATTTATAGCCTTTGAGAGAAGAAAAAGGTAAGGGAAGTTCAAAAAGTTACTTGGAAAATTTTAAATATAAAAAATGAGTTAAAATTTGAAATATAAAGATGCATGAGTCAAACTTTTCAATGTCAGGAAGTCCAATTGTCCATACAAGTCATGAAACCTATGAAAAGTGTCACAAAATTCCTTTTCTTGAATTAGAAAATTGCCTTCATCATTTGGAGTTATTTGAACATCCCACAATTGAATAAGGATAAGTATAATGATTGGGATAAAATGGAAAGAATTTAGGCATGTAATTACATGCATTGGTTTTGATCCTAATCATCTGTAAACTCCTGGAAGGAAGCCATCACTTCTTATAGTCTAAAAACTCCTATTTTTTATCACCCCTCACACTTGGCCTCAAAATTGGCTTTAGATTCCATTGAAAATACATGAGAGGGAATGGATGAAATTTGGAAAGGCTATCCATTTACTTTAAATACTATGTATATCTTAAAAAGTCTTATACTTGAAATTTTCACCCTTCTCACCCTTGTGTTCACTATGCCAGTTTGATTAGCTAAAAGTAATGAATGTTTTTCAATAATTAGAAACTTTTTCCTAGAATAATATGGATATATGGAGTTATTGTAAGTCCCAATATTCCATCCAGAATTCATTTCACTTTCCATCTCCTCTTGTATCCTACAAAACACAAAAAATGGTTAGAAAAATCCTATTTTGCATGTTGTTTGTATACTTATATATAACTCATTTGTATGGGGGGAGCTTTAGGAAGTTTTATACTTGTCATAATAACTATATTTTCCAAAATATGTCTTTATATCAGATTTCCAATCTCATTTTCTCCATCGTATTCATTTAAGGGGTTTACAAGGGTTTTAGATAGTTTTATGCTCTTAACCATTGTTTGTAAATATTACACATTCAATTTCCAAAATAGTGCCACAATTTTTTTTAAAAGTATATTATATAACTAATCTTAACTCCATTTTTTCTCATGTAGATCCTCTAAGAATATGTGTGCTCCAAAAGTTGCCTTATCGCACTTGTTTCTCCAATTTTGCATGAGGGTGAGTGGTTTTGATCTCAAATATGGCTCTCCTAATCAATTATTTACACCCCATAATATATAAAACCCATATTATTATATATAAAACATGATTTAATATTATGTATATTCTATCAAAAGTCAAAAGTGAAGATGGATTACTACTTGGCATTAGGCTTTTTCAAAGCCCAATAGGTCTACTAAACCCCTTAGTGAATTTGGGTGTAAGGAATATTATCTAATAGTTTCATTAGTTTATTATTAATTTTAAAACCCTATTTTATCTCACCAATCCATAATATATTCCTCTAGGCACCTTACTTCATCTTCTTTATTTACTTGCCAATTAGGCCTAGTGGAAAACCTACCTATTTAGATTGTATGCAAGGGGGAAATGGGTAATTTAAAGATTATGAGACTTATTGATTTTTATCCCATAAATAACTTATATACACCTCATTAGAGGTTTTCTTATGTCCCAAAGGCTTCACATCAAGTCCCATGTCCATTATACACTCATTAGGCCATTTTGTCAAATTTTAATTTTCCTAGAGTGGCTAACCTTTGAGACAAAACAAAGAGGTATATACCTTATCCATATTTAAAGGTTATTATTTTGGGAAATATTAAAACTCAAAATTAACATTTTTACAAATTGGTTTGGTATGATTCCATGATTTGGATGCCAAACCATCTCTAAATGTCTAGAAAAGGGGCCAAAACCCTATTTTCCTAGATTTACCCCTAAATCCACCTAGAAGTCACTCTTCCAAGACAAAATCATGCTTATATTGTGAATAAAAATTCTAAAAATATTAAATTAATTCTTATATATATTTTAAAATCATATAAAACACTTTTTCCCTTATATTCCTCATGTGTACCTAGTGAACCAAGGGGTTTCCTAGCCTTCTTATATGGACTGTTGTCTATTTGTTAAGTGAGAAAGGTATTTCAGAACCTTATAAAGGTATTTTGGATGTTAGTACAAATTTATTTTAATAATATATAATTTTTTAGTCACATCAACCTTCCCTCTTCTTCCTAGATAGTCTATGCTCCACTTACCCTGACTCCCTTCGACCCTGTTGTAGGTGGACTGAGACACCCATCTTTTGGTCACCCCTATAGGTTATCATTAAATCCAAATGTTTTTCCATGATTTTTTTAGGAATATAATAATAAATATTAATTTAACCTATCTTTCCCTTAAAATTTCATCTCCTTAACTTTAAAAATTTAATCTTTACTCTCTAGCTGAGAAATTTAAATACTAACACTACCTATAGGCCAATACAGGGTGTTATACATGTGGTTGTGATGTTTAAAAGCTATTTGGGACACATTTTGAAGCCAAAAAATTCATATTAAATATTTTTCTCACCTATATACCTATTTTAACTCAATTTTTGCCTTTCTTCCTTGATTGAGACACTTTTTCATAATACCCTATTATAAGTCATCATGGTTCATGCATAAGGGGTACTTGACCATGTTCTAGGAATTAATAACAAATTATAACCTCCCTAAATATTTCCAATAAAAAATAAATAAATTTTATTTCTTCACTTACATCTTATCCTCTACTAATGATTTTATAAGCACTTATCTCATAAATTTAGTCCTCCCTACTTATAAGACTAAGAAACCCTACATTCATTGATCCCTATTGGTTCTCCTAGGTTTGAAAGACAAACAATTTTTCTCATAAAGATTCTTGGGACCTTAATAAATATTTTGATCATCTCTTGAAACCATGGACATAACCTAACCTCCCTATATTCCAGAAAGAACCTCTTTTAAACTTGAAATTCCATGTTCGCTATGGATGCATTTTTTTAGGGTAGTGTATGAATAGGGTAGTAATAGGGTTACAAGGGAACCTTCAAATCTGTTATTATTTTATTTCAAACCATATAACCTCATCTAATTTGTTTAAAACATATTAGTCACAACTACTATTCAATGTTACACTCTTAAAGTGGTAAAAGGGGCATTTGCATCTACATCCATATAGATGTCATTAAAGTATTTTAGTGTGTTCTTGGGCATATATGAGGCCTTTAAAAACCATCCTCCACTAGTCTTTTCCTTCTCAAAACTGGCAAGGTCATTGTCATATGATAGAGGTATAAAGCATACCCATTTAGATACCTTCAAACACCTTGAAAACATATTGTAGAAGGTCCACCAAAACCCTTTGGACCTTTATTTTCCTCTTTTTAGGGATTCCATCCCTAAAATTAGTCCTTGACCCTCAAATTGGTTCCATGTCTCATTTGCCTTCTAAGAGCTCCACATAGGTTTGTTATGACTTTTATTACTATCTTAAAACCTTAAAGATATGTAACATTATTTTATCTCTTTTATACAACACCCCCTACTCCATGCTTAGGCCCTTATAGGTAAGTGTTTTGATGCTCAGACAATGGACTATGTATGAACCACTACAAACATGAGTGAAAAATAAAATCGTATGTATTTGAAAAACCTCCAAATACACCTCAAGTAGAACCAAAGAGTTATAATACATATCCACCACTCCTTCCACTAGCACGATGTCAGTAAATGGTATTGTGGTTGCACATTAAGAAAATTATGTAGGCAAAGAAATGAAATGTGGTAAAAAATGATGAAATAGTTTAAAGATAGACCAAAATGTATTCTCTTTCATCAAAAATGTGATCTCCATCCTTTTTACCTTGGAACCCACTTTATAGCACCTACTACAAGATGAAAATCACTTGTTAATATGTGAATAGAGTAGATAGAAGTATCATGTGGCTACCTTGGCATGGAATGGGAGCATATGATCAAAATATACACCTCCCAAAGAATTCAAATGGACTTCATTCAAATCCTAAATTATTTTATCATATAATACATCTCCATTACAACCTCATATAAATGATAGACTAGCTTATACATGAGACTACAACTGGACATTTATAAAGAGCTAACCATAGAGGGAGCCAAACTAGTAAGGAATCCAAGAGGTGATGTGGTGAAGTCCAAAAATTAAAGGATATGGTAAAATGAGATATATTATTGTATAACACCATTTCCAAGATGTATGAGACACCTATAGGAGAAACCACTCAGTAAACAAAGGCACTCCAATTGAAACTACACATGGTGACACCTCCTTACATCATGGGCTAATGTACTCATCCAAAAATCATGAATCATGAAACAAATAATGGATAACATATAATAAGTAATCCAATATCCTCTAAATCCAACATTACCAATTGGTTCATATGGATTTGGCCAGAGTTGAGAATTTTTTTTAAGGTGCACAAAATAATTAGTAAAAAGACACAATCAACTTGTTAGAAATGGTTCATAAAGCAATGTTGACCAATATTAAAAATCCATATATTAAAATTAATTTATCCTAGTTTACTATCACCTCCCAAAAGCATTTGTTCTGAAATGACTTGTGCTACTTGTACTGAGTAAAAACCTGAGTGTCACTTTAATTTATCTGGAATAATAAGAGATGAGCATAATGGTTTTGGATTCAAAATGACACTTTTGAATCAACCAAAGCATGTATACAAGTTTTATAAATATTAGGATACCCCAATTATCTTCCACACATGGCACACTTCCTTATGTGCCTTACAAGTGCCATTTTCCTCTTTTTCTATTGAGTTCTAAAGTTTTAGTTATACAGCCTACAAAATTTCAATGCAATTGACATCCTTGGCATTTCAACTAACTTCTTGGATTTTTAAAATGAAAATAGGACACTTAATCACCTTGGGAAACATGTCATTTGCATTTATGACCCTTAAACCCCACTAAAATGACTCAAATTGACAAATTGACTAATGTAACTAAGACCAAGGCTAAAAATACATTGAACAACATCAAATGACATATATTACTCCCCATGAAAATATTTTTAGACCCCTAGACCATCTAAATTTTTTTTTTACCTATGGGGTCCAAGTTTGACCTAAAAGTCAAACTTGGTCAACAAAATGGTGACTAATAGGTGTAGTATACTTGCTATACTAATAAAAAATAGCCTTATCCTATCAAGGTAAAATAAATTCAATGGATTCTTGAAGACAAAATTAAAATAAATACCTAAAACACACCAATAAAAACATAACACACCAAACCAACACAAGACAAAGTAAGACACCAAACCAACTCACACATGTGCATAAGAAATTAGGGAATACAAAGGGAAACATAAAATATGTATAAGGAGAGAGGAGAACCTTAGTAATAATTCTTGAGATATATCCCATTGACTAGGATATGATTATCCTTTCCATTTAACTTTGAGAGTTGGAAGGCATTGTGTTGTTTGGATTGGGTGATAACATAAGGGCCACTCCACAAAGCATCAAAATTTGTGTCTTTCAAGATTAGCCCTATCTTCATCCCACTTTAGGATAATGTATCCCTCTTTGAAACTCCTTCACATGGATTTCTTGTCAAAGTATCTCTTTGTTTGATCTTGATGAGCTCTCATGGTTTACATAGCTTAGTCTCTTATCTCCTGAAGCTCTAATAACTCACACAACCTAACTTCCATGATTTCATTTTCCATCATTTATAGCTGATAAGTGAAATCCAAGGCTGCTAACTCAATTGAAATAGGTATTTTATCTTCTCTCCTATAAACAAGTGTGTATGGTTAGTTTCCAATGGCTCTTTTTGGTGTGGTCCTATCAGCCCAAAGATCTATCTTCAAATTGGAATGCCAAGTCCTTTGGTTCTCCTCCATTATACTCTTAATGATCCTTATTAGATTATTATTGGTGGACTCAACTATCCCATTCCCTTATGGATAACATTTGGAATAGGTACTAATATATATTCCATGTTTCAACTCCCACTCACTTATCTTTATTCTAAGAAGAGCCAATGCATTATCTAAAATTATTGTTGAAGGAGCCCCAAACCTTGTCAATATGCCTTCATAGAAGTTTAGAACTAAACTTTCATTTTATTTTTTGAGAGAAATATCCTCCAACCATCTTTTAAATTAATCAATAGTAGTCGACACCCACTTTTGGTTAGCACTAGAAGGTGGATTGATTAGGCATATGAAATCCAAACCCCATTGCATAAATGGTTGATCAACCTAAATTGGATGAAGAGGAAAGGCAAAAAAAATTGTTTAACATCAAATAGGTAACACTTTTGACAATTCCTTACCCAAGCATGGGTGTATTTGAACAAGTTAGGCTAGAAGTACCCATCCTTCATAATCCTAGTAGTTATGGTTATTAGAGCAAAGTGACCACCAGTTGGTCCATCATGAAACTAAACTAGTATTTTCTCAATCTAATCTAATTCAACACAACTCAATAACACACCTAAGAAGTCATATATAAAAAACAACTCCATCAATAAGTACATAAGGAATGGATTTCAATCTAAAGTACCTCTTTCTAGCTCTATCTAAGCCTTATGGACACTCACCAATTTGAATAAAATCGATCATATCTTGTGTCTAACTTCTCATTGATGAAGGTGTAGTTGTCATAGTGTCATCATGGAGTGCCAAAAAAAACATCTTTTTAATCCTTCAAATCTGAAGTAAGATGCTCACATAACCCTTTCCCTTTTACTAGCTTGGTTATCTTGATTTCCACATCATACTCAATCACTTTTCTGATCCAACCAACTTGGTTTTCATTCAAATATCTACACAAAAGGAAGCCTTTGACACTAGGATGATGTAAAAATATGTTAATCTTGTTGTTATATAAAATATGCCTAAACTTATTTAGGCTCATAATAACTGAAAGTACTTGCTTCTCAACTTAGGTATATCTTACCTAATAGCCTTCTAAACCTTGACTAAAGAAGGCAATAAGCTACTCCCAAAGGTATAAAAATTGAAATCCTTTGATAAATTAGGACTTGTAAGAGTAGGAGCTTGGGCAATGGCTTGTTTAATCTCTTTAAAACTTTCCTTATTCTATTCCAAGTGAACACTTCATCCTTCTTTAAAATAGAGGTTAGAGGCTTGAAAAGATTAGCAAAATTAGGAATTAACCTCCTTATGAAATTTATTTTCATAAAGAAACTTTGCAAACCCTTTTTTGTTTGGTCAAAGATAATGCTAAGATGGCATTCACCCTTTTAGGATTTCTTAGAGATAATGTGTCATAAGATTTTTCCTTCATGGACAACAAACACACATTTATTTGGGTTGAGATAGATCTCAAACTCTCTACACCTCTCAAAAATTTTCCTTAGGTGATTCAAGTGATCCTTTGCATCCTTGGAGAAAACTATTACGTAATCAAGATACACCAACATAATGTCATTTACTAGTCCTTGAAAATCCATATCCATTACATGTTTAAATGACAATCCAATATTACATAATATAAAATTAATATTCATATATGGATATGTACCCCATTTAGTAGTAAAGGCTATCTTATATTGATCACTTTCTTTCACCAAAATCTGATTGTACCCAAAATACCTATTAAGGAGAGAAAACATTGCATTACCTTCCGAAACTTTGCAAAATTTATTCCATAAAAGGGAAATGATAATGGTACTTCAAATAAACTCTATTAAAGTCCCTAAAATCAACACATAACTTGATTCCCCATTATCATTCCTAATAGGGACCAAGTTTGCCAACCAAGATGAATGCTTAATGGGGAAGATGATTTTTATACTCAATCAACTTGGTGAGTTCTTTCTTCATGAGAAGATCTATCTTAATATTGACAAGCCTTTGTATTTAATTTTTAGGCTTGGATATTTAATCTAGATATATGGTATTTTGAGCTAAGTTTGAATCAAATAACTTAAAATCACTATACTCCCATGCAAAGACATCAAAAAACTTTTTGCATAACTTAATGAAAGCATGTTTCTCTTCACTTGTAAAAACCTTCCCAAGTACAAGCAACTTGTCCTTGATTATTTGTATTTTCTCATAGTTTTATTTCTTAGTGGACATGATTATAGTTTTTTCTTTAACTACTCATCATCATTGAAAATACTCTCATGTGTGACTAGGCATTTTTGGAGTTTTTTTTACTTCAATTGCACAATTTTACCTCCTTATTGCTGATATAGTTTGGACTGATTATTGGAATAAAAATTAATCTCCTCTTGTAGAAAAAGTGTTATTTTTTGGTCACTATCAAAAACTTGAAAATTAGTGATATTATTTGATATAGAGGGCCTTAAAATCACCTTGAGATGTGGCTAGTTCCTATCCTCTCCTATCCCCTTTGCAACATAAAATTGAGATCCAAATACTACTGACTTATCAACATGTTTATTGTCATCTCTTGGGATAGATGTGATGTTAAAATCTTGAAAATACTCCACAAGATCCCACACTCTATGCTTATAAGACTTGAATAAAGAGTTTTAGTCATATTTTGACATCTTACTTAATTCACAATCAACTCACTATCACCATACATTTGTAACTCCTTCACACCTCTTTTCCTAGAACACTCAATGCCATGAATTAGGACCTCATATTTTTCCACGTTACAAGTATAAGATAATTGAAATCTAAAAGTGGAATTCTACCTTTCCTTGGAAGGAGAAACCAACATTGCTCCACCACCTACCCCAATCTTGTTTCTTGATTCATCAAAGAAAAGCTGCCATAAACAATTCATGTCTTCACTTGGATTCATCATAAATGAATAAAATACACTCCAAGACTAGCCTCCTCTATGAATTTTTAAGGATCATGCTCATAATTTTCATCTCCCCATTCATCTAAGTATAAATCAGAAACTCTTTTAAGAGAAGATGTTGGTGATTGATCTATATGAAGCTCCTCCTCATCAATAATGGCATAATTTACATTTTCCACCTTAGGCATATAGGGATCCAAGTGATTTTGATGGATAGGTTCTAATTCAATCTTTACCTTATTAGCATATTTTTTCTTAAAAACCATGTAGGACCAATTGGCTACCAAGTATCCACCTATATTAGCTATAACCTCTCTTGAAAAATAAAGAACAAAGTATGGAGGTAAATCTACCACAACCATATAATGGGGAATATAAAAGTTGTGACAAGCATATTAAAATACTTAACCACCCCTAAGGTCTTTACTGGTGATCCTTCTAATTGTAAAACCCCTTTAGCCATTGGCTCATATTTGAGGCCTAGTTTATCTATTCTACACTTGGGCATAATTGAAGTACTAGCCCTACTATCTATGATGTAATTATACACCAAGAAGTCACCAATGATTAGAGATAGATAGAACAGATGATTTTTATCAATATTATTTACTTGTCCATCAATGGATTGAGTCCTATTCACCAAGACAATGTTATCATTCCTAGCTGATCCAAATTGCTTACCAGGTCCTTATAATTCCTTTTGAAGCATGTCATTTTGTCCAAGTATTATTAGTGAATCTTATAGTGAAATATTCATATTGAACTTGTTCATCTGGTTTACAAGATTGATAGAAGGATTTCTCACCTTGGAATCACTAGTACTTTGTAGCCTTACAATCTAAAACTTCTAATTCTCTTACACTTTACAAGTTTGATTAGACTCACCCACCATTGGAGATGTTTTGGGAGTAAAAATAGGTCTTTGATTAGCCCATTATGTCTCTTCAATAACCCTCTTAATATACCTAGTATTAGAAGCCACACTAGCATTCACATTGCTTGAATTCCTCAAATTATTGATGGGACAAAACTCTCCTTCCAAATGATTTATGAGAGTAGAATCAAATTGTGTCTACCCATTTTCCATTACAAATTTAATTCTACCTTGTATTGGCCATTCAAAATTTGAAACTTGAGATGTTTCATTACCTTGAATAGTCATGGCTTGATTATGCATCTCATTGGCGTAAGCAACTTGGTCTTGACTTTGGTCATAGGAGGGAAAACATAGTTTTTCTTAACATGGGTTTTTTGAGTGAGAATAAGAGCCTTAAAAGTTGAGGGGAAATTAGTATTATAACTTTGGTAAGGTCTAGCTTTGGTGATTTGACCTTGTCCTTGAGCACTACATTGGAAAGGAGGCCTATTAGTTTTCCGAAACTGATTGTAGGACTGGTATGGCCTATAACTATGATCTTTTTGACTTTTAAGAGAAAAAAATTAATTGGTAACACCTTGTAAACAACTCTTGACTTCATGGATCTCATTATTTTGGATAATGGAAAAATTTTCATAACTAGGCAAAGGAGCTAAGGTAGGTAATGTAACTTGACTATGAGGCATCAAATCATGGGAAAATGGCTTTAGTGGCCTAGGAGCAATGTTCTATACTTGAACAAGACAATTATTAGTATTGATGGATATTTATTAGGTAGAAAGGAGTATATTCCCACCCATCAATTGGTTCATCATGGCTACATCACTATTTAATGCTTTTAGATAGTACATGAAGGCATAGTTTGGAGTAGGTCTCATGAGGATTAGGATCCTATCCCATGTTTATTGAAATCTAGTATAAAATCTTGCATAAAATCTTATGGTTCCCTCTTGATAGTGGTTAATTATTCAAGTACAAATAGGTGATCAGTCTTCTCTCCAAACCTTTTAGTCAATAGATCTCTAAGTTCATCTTATGAACCAATAGATTTTTTAGGTAGATTCCCATACCAATCTAAAGCTCGTCCTTTGAAAGACAATGCCAACAACCTAATAGCCACATTCTCTTGAATGATATTATGTATATTATATAAGTTTTCTATGTTTCTAATATGTTTAATGGTATTAATAGGACCCTCTCAACTAAAATATGGAACACTTTTAAGGGTTACTCTTAGAATTTGGTCATATTAGGCAAGATTCAAAGGAAATGATCTAATGAAGGCTACAAAATTCTGGTCCCTAGACATTTTTGAATGCTAACTTTGAGTATTAGGGATTGAACTAAACAAGAACTTAGACTTATTAAACACCAACTCTCTTGAATAAGGATGGGTGTTCACAAATCTAAACCTTCTAATAGAATATAAAGGTAATTGCACAAACTCGAAAGGTATACCTTTAATAGCAGACCTAGTGGTCACCTTTAGCATGGAAATTAGGAATTGATCAGAAACTAAAGATTTGAAAACTTTAGTGGAGTAACTAGGTACTGAATTTAGATGTTTATATAGCTATAATTATGCTAAGACCAACACCAATCTTAGACAATCTTTTAGGACTTAGAGTCCCACTGAGTGTGCCAAAAACTATTGTCACTTAGATTTTCACCCCTTGAGGATATTCCTAGATATCCTCATCAAATTGGCACAATGGAAACATCTCTCTTGATATGGGTGAAAATTTTGTTGCGATGGATATGTAGAAGGGCTAGTTCCCTTGATGCAATTTTTGAAGCACTTTATTGCATATCAACCTTAGATGAAAAGGGTTCAGAAAAAGAATAAGAAAGATAACAATGGTGATGCACCAATAGTATATTTCCTCCCATTGAATGGAATTTTACCACTTAGAATCAAACAAGACTTATTTTACATAAAACTCATAATTCATGTTGCGTTGTCACATCAATATTTCATAAATTAGGTCCAAAAGACATTTTTATGATTAAGAGGGTAATGAAGGATTAATTTATAGGATACGATCATAACCCAATTCTAAGACACCTATACACTTATAAAATAACACTAACAAAGACCTGTAACAATTGATCTTCTACACATTTGGTGAACAATCAAAGATAACATGCTAGAAACAATAATCTTCTACTAGACAAGACCAAAAAGATTACACTAAAATCAATTGAATAACATGTTAGTAGGAAAAATCAATTGTTTATTCTTCAAGAGTCATTCAAGAACAAATTTGGGTAGGGTTTCACCATTAACCAATGGATTATGCCCAAAAGAGCCAATAGAGTCAATATTTATAGCCTTTGAGACAAGAACAAGGTAAAAGAAGTCCAAAAGTCACTTGGACACTTTTAAATGTCAAATATTAGCTAAAATTTTTAATATAAAGAGGCATGAGTCAAAACATGCAATTTTATGCAGTCCAGTTGTCCATACAAGTCATGAAACCTATGAAAAGTGTCATAAAATTCCTTATCATGGCTCAGAAAATTGCCTTCATCATTTGGAGTTGTTTGAACGTCACAACCCTAACTAGGGATAGGTATTATCATTGTAATAAGATTTAAGGCCTTTAAAAATTCAATTCCATCCATTGGTTCCGATCTTAATCATCTATAATCTCTTGGAGGAAGCCATCACTACCTACAGTCTAAAAACTCCTCTTTTCTATCACATCTCACACTTAACATCAGAATTGGCTTTAGTTTCAAATTAAAATACATGGGATGGATTTAATTAAACTTTTAAAGGCTATCTATGGCATTTTAATACTTAGGTACACCTTAAAAAGGCTCATACTTTGAGTTTTCACCCTTCTCACCCTTGTGTTCACTATGGTAATTTAACTAGATGAAAGTAAGGAAATTTTTTGAACACTTAGAAAAATTTTAATAGTATAAAATGGATATAAGGGGTTAATAAAATTTATAAAATTGCACCCAAACTTTATTTCACTTTCCAACTCCGCCTGTAGCCTAAAAAACATAAAAAATGGTGAGAAAATCCCTATTTTGCATGTTGTATGTATAATTTTGTACAATTAATTGCATGTGGGGAAGCTTGAGGAAGTTTTATCCATTAGATAATCTTTCCAATCTTATTTTCCCCATCGGGTTTATTCAAGTGTTTTACAAGGGGTTTAGACAATTTTCTACTCTTAACCATTATTTTTAAAAATTATACATTAAAGTTCCAAACTAGTGCCTAAAATTGGTTTCCAAGGACATTATATAAATTATTTTAACTCCTTTTGTTCCCATGTTGATCCTTCAGGAATATGTGAGCTCCAAAAGTTGCCTTATCAAGTTTGTTTCCATAATTTCACATGAGGGTGAGTAGTTTTGAACTAAAAGGTGGCTCTCCTATTCAATTATTTTCACTTTAGAAGATATAAAACCTATATTTTTATCTAAAAAACATGCTTGAATCATTTGGATAGTCCACTATTAGTTAGAAGTGAAGATGGACTACTATTTGGCATTAGAACTTCTCAAAGCCCAATAGGTCTACTAGGCACCTTAGTGAATTTGGGTGTAAGGACTATTATATCATATTTGAATTGTTGTATTAGTAATTTTAACACACTATTTAATACCATCAAGCCATAATATATTCCTCCAAGTACCTTACTTCATCTTCTTTCTTTACATGCCAATTAGGCCAGGTGGAAAACCTACATATTTGGACTATGTGCAAGGGGAAAATGGGTAATTTGAAGAGTATAATCCTAATCTATTATTTATTATCCCATACCTGACTTATATACCCCTAATAATATGTGTTTTTATGTCTCCAAGTCTTAACATCATGTCCCATGTCTGTTCTACACTCATTAGGCCACTTTGTTAAATTCTAATTTTCCTATAGTGGCTAACCTTTGAGCTAAAATAGAGAGGTATAACCCTTATCCATTATGTAATGTGATTATTTTGGGATATATTCCAAGTCCCAATAACCATTTTAATTTTTTTTTTTTTTGGTATTATTCCATGTTTTGGGTGCCAAATGATCTCCAAATGTCTATAATAGGGGCCAAAACCTTATTTCCCTATAGTTCCCCCTAGATCCACCTATAAGTCAATATTCCAAGCCAAAAACATTCTTATAGGATGAATAAACATGATCCAAATCTTCAATTAATTCTTAAATATGTTTAAAAATAATCTAAAACACTCTTTCCCTTATATTCTTCATGCTTACCTAGTGAACCAAGGGGTTTCCTAGCCTTCTTATATGGATTGTTGTCCCTTTGTTAAGTAAGAAAGGTATTTGAGCACATTAAAAAGGTATTTGGAATATTAAAACACCTGTTTCATCATATTAAATCATGTTTTAGTAATTTCAACCTTCCCTCCACTTTCTTGATAGTCTATGCTCTACTTACCCTCACTCCCTTTGACCCTGCTGTAGGTAGACAGAGACACCCATCTTTTGTTCACCCCTGTAGGTTATCATGAGATCTAAATGTTTTTTCATGATATTTTTAGGAATATACTAATACATATTAAGTTCACAAATATTACCCTTAAAATTTCATCTCCTTAGGTTTGAAAAATGAATCTTTACTCTCTAGCTAAGAAATTTCAATACTAACACTGCCTATAGGCCAATACAGGGGTATTATGCATGTGGTTGTGATGTTTAAAATATCCTTGGGAAACCTTATAAAGTCAAAAAATTCATATTCCATATTGGACTCACCTATATGCTTATTTTAACTCAATTTTTCCTTTCTTCCTTGACTGAGACAATTTTTCATAATACCCTATTGTAGGTCATTTTTCATGCCTAAGGGGTACTTGAGCATGTTCTAGGCATTAGAAACAAAGTATAAACCTCACTTCATCTTTCCAATACAAACTCCATCAATTTTATTGATTAAATTACATCTCATCCTCTATTAATTATTTTATAATCTCTTATCTCATAAATTTAGTCCTCCCTACCTATAGGATAAAGAAACCTTACATTCATTGATCCCTAGAGGTTATCTTAGGTTTGAAAGATAAACACTTTTGATCAAAAATATGATTTTGAAAATAAATATTTTGATCAACTCTTATAGCCATGGACATAACCTAACCTCCCTATATTCAATAAAGAACCTCTTTTAAACTTGAAATTCCATGTTAGTTGTAGATGCATTTTTTTAGGGCAGTGTAGGGATAGGGTAGCCATGGGGTTACAAGGGAACCTTCCAATATTTTCTTGTTTTATTTAAAACCATATGACCTCATCTACTTATTTTAATACATATTATTCACAAATATTATTTAATTTTATTCTCTTGAAGTATTAAAAGGGGCATTTACATCTGCCCTATAGATGTCATTCTAGTATTTTAGTGTGTTCTTGGGCATATATGAGGCCTTTAAAAACCATCCTCCACTAGTCCTTTCCTTCTCAAAAACGGCAAGGTCCTTGTCATATGATATAGGAACAAGTATCACCCATTTATATACCTTTAAACACCTTGAAAACATGTTGTATAAGGTCCACCAAAACCCTTTATAGCTCTATTTTACTCTTTTAGAGATTCCATCCTTAAACTCAGTTCTTGACCCTAAAATTGGTTCAATGACTCCATTGCCTTCTAGTAGCTCTTCATAGATCTATTATGAATTTTATTACTATCTTAAAACATCAAATATATGTTAAATTTTTTTATATCTTTCGTACAACACCCCCAACCCCATGCTCAGCCATTTATAGATAAGTGTTTTGATGTTCAAATAGTGGAATAAGTACGAACCACTAGAAACATGAGTTCAAAATAAACTCATATGTATTTTAAAAACCTCCAAATTCAACTCAAGTATAACCAAGGATTTTGAATACATATCCACCTCTCCTTACACTAGTGTGGCATTAGTAAATGGTCTTGTGGGTGCACTTTAAGCAAATTATGTAGGCAGAATAACGAAATGTGGAAAAAAAATGATGAACTACCTTTAAGATAGTTCTAAATGTATTATAATTCATAAAAAATGTGATCTCCATCCTTTTTACCTTAGAACCCTCTTTAGAACACTTGCTACAAAATGAAAATCACTTGTTAATTTGTGAATAGAGTAGATAGAAGTATCAAGTGGCTACTTTGGCATGGAATAAGAGCATATGATCAAAATTTACACCTCCCCAAGCATTCAAATGGGATTAATTTAAATCCTAAATTGTTTTATCATATAATAAATCTTCATTTCAACCTCATAGACATGATAGACCACCTTATACATGAGACTGTAACTAGAATTATGTAAAGAGCTGACCATGGAGGAAGACAAGCTAGTAAGGAATCCAAGAGGTGACATGGTGAAGTCCAAAGATGAAAGGAGATGGTAACATGATCTAGAGTATTGTAGAACACCATTTAAAATATTTATGAGACACCTATAGAAAAACCACTCAGTAAATAGAGATACTCCAACTGAAACTACACATGGTGATACCTCCTTACATTATGGGCTAATCTACTCATCCAAACATCATCAATCATGAAACCAAGAATTTATACCATATAATAAGGAATAAAATATCCTCTAAAGCCAACATCATGAATTATTTCATATGGATTTGGCCAAAATTGAGAAAAACTTATAGGGCATACAAAATAATTAGTAAAAAGACACAGTCAACTTGTTAGCAATGGTTCATAGAGAAAAGTTGACCAATATTCAAAATCCATATATTAAAATGAATTTATCCTAGTTTAATATCACCTCCCAAAAGAATTTGTTCTATAACTACTTGTTCTACTTGTACTAAGCAAAAACCTTAGTGTCACTTTAGTTTATCCAAAATAACAAGAGATGAGAATAATGGTTTTGGATTCAAAATGACACTTCCAGATCAACCAAAGCATGGATATGAGTTTTATAAATATTAGGATGCCCCCCATTATCTTCCACACATGCCACACTTCCTTATGTGATATACAAGTGCCATTTTTCTACTTTTTCATTCGATTTCTAAATTTTTAGTTAGATAACTTACAACATTTTGATGTAACTGATAGCCTTGACATCTTGGCTAACTTCTTGGATGTTTAAAATGAAAATAGGAAACCTAATCACCTTGGGAAACATGTCATTTGCATTTATGACACTTAAAACCCACTAAAATGGCTCAAATTGATAAACTGACTAATGTAACTAAGACCAAGGCTAAAAATGCATTGAACAACATTGAATGACATATATTACTCCCCATGACAATAGTTTCAGACCCTAGACCATATAATATTCTTTTACCTATGATGTCCAAGTTTGACCTAAAATTCAAACTTGGTCAATAATTGTAATGGTCCAATAAATGGGAGCAGTGATACTCCATGATGCATATGATATTGTTGTGAGGGATGATAATTTCCTAATTTAGGATAGAAAAATTGCTCCTAGGCCTCTCATGCCTCTTTTTATAGATCCACCAACCATCTAGCTTACCACTGAACCTTCATTGGCACCTATCCCCATTGTATTCAAACCACCAACTACATCTCTTGTTCCCTCCATTGAACTACATGAAGATAAAAAGCTACTGTAAAGTTTTGGGATTGATATAGTAATAATAAATAAGTATCAATCCCAACATAATAAACTCTACAAACCATTTAATAAATTTTATCAACATGGTAGGCCACCTTATCAAAATAATGTGTTAGCCTAAGGCCAACTCACTTACTCTAGACCATATAATATGTAAAACATTGCTATCAACTTTAGATCCTTTGTCCCTATTTAAAGTAATTTAGTCCAATATTATGAGTGGTGTTTCACTTATAATTCACCACATAATTAGGCTTCCTATGAAAATTAAGTGATAAATAAATCTTTTATGGTGTAAAATATATCATACCCCTAAGAGCAGTTAAAGGACTCAACATCACAAAGGGAGGAATTTCATGAAGATGCCAAAACACATGCATATGAAGGCACCTTGGTAAATTGGCAAGAAAATTACTTCATTAAAATAAATTAGAGCCAAGCACCAAGTGCAGTCAGCACTCAAGTGGCTTATAATAAAAAGTTTAAAAGGTGAGAAATGGAAAGTGAGAAGTCTTATTCAGTAAGCCAAGTAACCACTTAATAAGCTCCATAATATTTTTCTAAAGATAAGGTTACTCCTACAACTACCGAAGCTCAAAAAAATTATCCTATTCAAAATGAGAGTCAACCTCAAGCCATTCAACACACTAAGGAGGAGGTTATTATCTCAAAATTTTAGATAAATGGGATTCAAATCCCCTTCAACATAGTAAAGCAAATGAAAATAAAAATCCTAAACATGACTATGTAGGAAGCTCTATCTATTCCTTCTTAAAGGGATTTGCTGCAAGAATCATTAAAAAGCTTCCATCCTTATGAACCAACAAAGACCTCTCCAACTACTTCCACCAGCTTGTGTCTACTAAAATTAGGAGAATATAACAAAAGAATAAATCCACCACCATTTTATATCTCCTTGATCAGAGGTAATCACCTTTTCCATAATTTTATGACTAATTCATGTGCAAATATATTAGGCATGCCTAAGAAGATAGCTATCATGCTAGGTATATAATGCACCCCAATTGCAAAAGTGGTTATTCATCTAGATGGAATAGTTATCAAAAGTGTAGGAGTTATTAAAGGTTTAAACCTTACCTTTAATATATGTCCTAGCCTATCCATTACCTAAAATATATTTTTTATATACTTACCTTCTTTATTTCTATCTATCTTTAAATAGACTTCATTATAAAAATGTGTGGGTACTTATCTTCTGAATAGCCACACATGTTAAAAAATAGGTATGGGGCCTATATACACATAATATTTTCAAACTTTATCAATTACCAATGCTTTTTCTATTGTAAGAACCCCTTGAGTCTTAATCTCTCTAACTGCATGTCATAAGGGGTGCACCAAAAAATGGGTGGGTAGACCATTGGTGCTTTGCACAATTCTTGTCCCTATACACCACCACTTGATATAAATCTAGCCTTATCTAAAAACACTCCCCTAAGCTTTTCTTCCTCTTTTCACCCTTATCTAGTCATTTTTCACCTTCATTATCCCTTTCATAGCCTATAAACCTTTTAAAATAGTTTATGTTACACTGTTAGAGCCATCGACCCTATACTCTAATTGATTAAACTCATATAGGGTCTAGGTCAGCCCCTGACCAACCTAAACAAAGACGTAATTTGTTTTTGTAATTAACAATATAATTTCAATAGGGATGACACTACCCACTAAAATTTTGGAAAGGTTTAGGGTTATATTTAGTTATATAAACATTCATTTCATCATTTATTAGGGAAGATAAAAAGAAGAAGAAGAAGAATATATTGCACATCTACTTATCCACCATTGTACTTGAGGAACATAGCTGAGGATTTTAATACTTTATTTGGAGATATGTATCTTGACTTTTGTAAAAGTATTTTGAATGCATAGAGAATCTATGTAGCCTAGAGTTTATGTATCCTTTTTATCCTTACATACCACAATAACCTATTCTAAATCACCTTGGCCAAGGGATAGATTAAGTCTTGGTGGGTTTTTATTCAAAGGTAATTATTCCTAACTTTGTTCCTCATTTGTAAGATTTGATAGCTTTGGATTTGTAATTTTCTACCATGCATTATAATTTCCTCTACATTGACTTGAGTATAAATATTCTTTGCATGTTTAATATTTATGTTTATTACACTCATTTTGTGCCACAAGATTTGATGAGCACTAGATTATATTTTGCTTTACTTTCCATTTATATTATGAATATGGAAACTATTTCTACCGCTAATTCGCTTTTCAAATTTAAGAGAAAGGAGAAACTAAGAGAAGGTAAATGGACAAGGCATGTGAAGTACCTGGATAAAGATCGTGCACCATAAATCCAGACGCTTGTGAGCACTCCTCTTTGGCTGTGGAGGAATGACACCTGCAAGAAAAAAGGAAACTTGGACAAGAAAATGTTAGATGGATAGGCGGTGGGTTGCCAAGCAAAAGCTTATTCCCGAAAGTGTTAAAGCTTCCTCAGGGGAGGTCAACCCACTGATCACAGATAGATAAGCGATTGAGTAAATACAGAATGCTAGAATACAGAAGTGACAAAGAAATTAAAAAGGAAAGAAAAGACAAAATGATTACCTGAAGGAGTTGTTGGGCTGAAGACAGTCGCTGAGGTCAGAAATTTCGCTGGCGTCGGGTTAGTTGATTTGCCGACGTCGGTTATTCTGCCGACGTCAATTGGGGAAGTGGCCAGCGTCGGTCGGGGTTATGGCCTGTAGTCGGGTCTGGGTTACTTTCTGGTCTGTGGCTGGGTCTGGTTTGTGAACGGGGTCGAGACAGAGTTGGGGGACGAATTTGGATGGACTGGGGAATGGTCTAGTTCTAGTTGGGGGCCTGGTGCAAGGTCTTTGTTTGACAGGGGGATGAGGAAGTTGTCTGGGATTGGATTAAAAGAGGGACAGGGAAGAGGAAGATACACAAAGGATAGGACCTGAGAAGGCTTTTGCAGCCTCTCAGGGGGAAGAACAGAGGGAGTAGCAGACAGTAGATAGAACAGATAACTAAACTAAAGAAATGAAATAAAATGGAACACCAGACTGTGATTACCTTTTTGTTTGCCGAATGAAGAGAGGAGGAGCTATTGTTGGAGCCACAGAAGACTTGTCAAGCAGAAAAACCCTGATCCAGAGCCTCTACCCCTGTTGCTGTTGTTGCATGAGGTCTAGACGGAGGAGAGATGAATGCCAAAATGCCAAGAGAGTTCTGTTTGCGAGCTCAAGGGTCCAGTGGTGCAACGGATGCAAAAAGGTCTAATGAAGGCTGCCGACGCTAGTAGTTTCACCGACGTCGGCCGAAGGGTCGCCGACGTCGGCGGTGGCAGAATGGGGACAGAGGCTAAAAATAGCCTCTGCCCATTCCTGCATGCCGCCGGGCGAGGGGTTGTGGAAAGAATGGTCATGAGGATGCTTAAATGGGCATGGGGGGAAGATAATGAAGAGATTTGGCATAATAAATGCTAGGGAGAAGGTGGAGGGATTCAAGGGAGGATCCAAGGTGGCAAGGGTAGGGTGGAAAGGGGGCCACTTGATTAAAATATTTAAGTTATTTTAATCAAATGGAGGCCAAGGGTTAGGATAGGGGTTTGAGGTGGACAAGGGGGAGAACCAAGGTGCAGACACGTTTGCGGTGTCTACATTTGCCCCTTTTTGTCTTGTTGGTTGTTCTTGACGAACTGCAAGACAAAAACAGGAGTTGGTTACCCCAGAAAAAGGATGAGGTGTTCCCCCCTCAAAGCGATAGTCGAGAGAAGGGAACTAGAGATCGAGTGTCGATTTGATAGAGAAATGGATAGAAGAGAGTGAGTGAAAATGCTACAGTAGTCGTGATTGCGCATAGTCCACTTCACAGGAGGGTCGGGTCAAATTGTCGCATGTCAAGGGTCAAGGAGTGCCAAAATTGAAGTAACCGGGCCCCAGCATTTAGTCGCCTGCTGATCGGGTCACTCAATCTAAGCTGAAGCTCTAAATGGTCATCGTGTTCCAGGTATCCCAGGCTCAGGAAGTTCTCCCAGAGACACAAAAAGGTCACAAGTAGTAGGGATCAACCGGCTTGCGATCCTGTACTTGCAAAGGGTCAAAAATAGTCTGTAGACAATCTTGCTAACCAGTCGTGAGGTAGCACACATGAAAAAACAACCAAGGCAACATTGGCTTGGAAGTAGTCGAGGTCGAAGGAGATAGGTATGATCTCCAATGGTCAGGTGGTCGATGGACGGATGCAAAAAGGTAATCCAAGTATGCCCCAAAGGGCCAAAAGGACATGGTCTGAAGGTTTTGACTTGATTAGGGACATGATTGTGGTCATTTGGAAGGGAGATAAAGGGTTGAAGGTCACCGATATTGGCTATATAGCTGACACCAGTGTCTAAAAGGAACCGACGTCGGTGAGAATCGGCCGACGTCGGCGGCCTAGGGCACGCCGATGCCGACGTCGACGGCCTACCAAATCTGACAAAACCGGATTGGCAGAGAAAGTGGCAAAGAAAGTGGCAAAGAAAGTGGCCGAGCTAACCCCAGAAGACCCCATGTCAACTGAGTGCTGCCTATATAGCCCCTGTTGTAGGGGCCTCAGGCCTATGTAGTTCTCCCTAAAAAGGGAGGAAGGGTCGAAGAGGTTGATTGGTCTTGGTTGAAGTCACAGAAGAGAAGGTTTGTCCATCAAAGAGACAAACAAACGGGGGTGGTTGAGCTAACCTCAGAGGATGTGGTATCTGAGTGCTGCCTACATAGCCCTGGTCATAGGGCCTCAGACCAATGTAGTTCGGACTGCGAGGGTCAAAATGGTTGATGATGAGTTTGGTCATGTGCTGAAATGATGAGGGTAAGATGATGCTATAGATGTCATAGGGGTCAAGAGGCTTTCATCTCCAGCAAGTTTCCATAGTCGTGATGGATGCATGCTAAAAATGAATGGAAGTCTATTTATGCTTCAACAAGTATTGGTTTATGCTTAACATAAATTGGGCCTGGTCGGTAGTTTCCATGTGTATTGGTGTCCATAGAAACTATGTGAAATGGTCTAGAATGATGTCAGCTGAAAATGATGAAAATGGCTGGGTTTGAGACAATTGATGTGGTTAAATGTGACCAAAGTGTAGAGAAAAGGTGAAAGACAAATTGCTCTTTCATTGACAAGGACCGGAAAGGAAGCATAGATAGGGGTTAGTAGAACTAAAGCCCCGTGCATGCATTACGTCGTTGACCAGTATGGTGTTAGAACGATAATCGAATCACTGTGATATTAAAGTGAGCTCAAAGTCCCCTGAGCAGGTGATAGGAGGAGGATAGGGTAACCCAATTTAAGAGCAGGAATAACCTTGCCCCTTTTATAGGAGACCCTGAGACAACTACAAGCCAAGTCCATGACCCGTTTTTTTTTTTTTTTTTTTTTTTTTTTTGCGCAGGCTGATCGATGTGGGAAGCCTACATAGAGATGTCTTTTGATGTAGTGGTCATGTTGCGAAGCTGATCGATGCGGGAAGCTTCTAAGAAAAGTTGCTGTTTGTAGCGAGATTTAGTCATAGCCATCCTTTGAGGGAGTGGTCTATATTTTCGCTTAATAATGTTTGAATAGCTATCCTTCGAGGGATCAGTCTATTAGCTACAGCAATGATAGTATAGCTGTCCTTTGAGGGAGTAGTCTGTCTCTTTGAATTTGACTTGATTTTATGACCATGGATATGTTTTGACATCTTGATTTTGATTTTTTTGATTTAGAGTCATGGACAAGGCTGTAGAAGTTCAAGGATGCCCCTTTTTATTAGGACAAAGCATCCATGTATCATAAAAGGGTCGTAGAGGACTTGTTAAAGGGGAATAGGGTTGAAAGGGATGAGGGTTAAGAGGACGAGGATTGCTCAAGGGACGAGCTCAAATTATGTGTCAAGTAGACGAGTACTCGACTAACAGAAGAATGGTCAAAGATGCAGCGCATTAAGAGGCTCAAGTTCTGGCCGTCCGTCAAGGGAAGACAGACGATAAGTCCCTGACCCATACTTGTGCATGATGATAAAAGGTCCAAGCCAATTGGGGATGAATTTTCCTCATTTACTTCGCTCCCTATTGGTCACATGCTGATTCTCTTTGAGGATGAGGTCTCTGATGTTGAAATCTTGTTCTCACAGATTTTTGTCATAGGCCCACTTTATGCGACTTTGGTAGACATGGAGATGATTAAGGGCAGCAAGACGGTGCTCGTCAAGTAACTCAAGTTGAGCTAGGCGATCTTGACGAAAGTCATCCTTGGAGAGAATGTCATGCAGGGAGATGCGGAGAGATGGGATCTGCACTTTGAGAGGTAAGATAGCCTCTGTTCCGTACATGAGGGAGAAGGGAGTAGCACCCGTAGAGGTTCGGATGCTGGTGCGGTAGGCCCACAAAGCAAAGGGAACATGAATGTGCCAATCCCTTCCTGTATCATCGACCACCTTCATGAGAATTTTGGTGAGAATTTTGTTGGACGCCTCAGCCTACCCATTTGCTTGTGGGTAGTAAGGCAAAGAAAAGCTAAGTTTGATGCCAAATGAGTCGCATAGTTTTTGGACAGTCTTGTTTTTGAAGGACTTGCCATTGTCGGTGATGATTTTATGAGGGACACCGAAATGACAGATGATGTGGCTGCTGATGAAGTCGATAATCTTGTCAGCTTTTGTGGAGACAAGAGGAATGGCTTCCACCCACTTGGTGAAATACTCAGTGGTAGTGATGATGGACTGATGACGAAGAGACGAGTGAGGGTTGATCTCACCGATGAGATCCAAGCCCCACTGAGAGAAAGGCCAAAAATCCTGAGTGACTTGCAAGGCATGGCTGGGGAGATAAAGTAGGTTAGAGTGATGCTGACACTTGATGCAACGCCGAACATAGTCGCTACAGTCTTGCTGAAGGGTGGGCCAATAATAACCCAGGCGAAGGATGCGCTTGGCAACCGAGTTTCCACTGAAGTGTCCACCACAAATCCCATCGTGGACTTGCTTTATGGCATGAGAAGCTTCAGCGGAGGTTAGACAACAAAGAAGGAGGCCGTCGAAGCCTCGCTTATAGAGAAGACCCCCTAGCATGGTAGAGCGAGCTGTGCGCTTGATGAAAGCTCGCCGCGCATTGCTAGAGAGGTTGGAAGGAGTGACAAAAAGAGACAAGTAGTCCACGAGTTGCTTATACCAGTCATCTCGTGGGTTAGAATTGATAGTGTTGATATGGTCGATATGAGGAGAGATATATGAAGGTAAAGGTACGCGATGCACTGTGACAAAAAGGTGGGATGATGTTGATGAAGACGGGATATGCGAAGCAAGAGAGGCCATGGTGTCGGCAAACTTGTTCGTAGAGCGTGGAACAGTCTGCAAGAGGTAATGGTCGAAAGATGCCAAAAGAAGGTCAGCACGATTCTTATACCTCTGTAAAACTTCATTTTTATAGAGATATGAACCGTTAACTTGATTAACGATGAGCTGCGAGTTGCCGAAGATGTTGATAGACTTGATGTGGAGGGAGAGGGCAGTCTGAAGTCCCAAAATTAAGGCCTCGTATTCGGCCATATTATTGGTACAATCAAAGTCAAGCTTAAAAGATAGAGGCATGGGCTCCCCTTCGAGTGGGATGAGGATAACCCCTGCACCCCCACCGAGTTGACATTTGGAGCCGTCAAAGAACATAGTCATTTGGTAGACGGTGTCATCGGTGGAAAGTGTGGCGATAGACTCGTCAGGGAACTCACAGTGGGAAGGTTGGTTGTCAGGAAGAGGGGCATCTGCCAGTTGGTCAGCGATGGTTTGCCCCTTGATAGATTTCTGCTGGATGAATTTGAAGTCAAACTCAGCAAGCAACATGAGCCACCGAGCCATACGTTGATTCTGATATGGCTTGGAGTGCATGTACTTGAGAGGGTTGGTGTGAGTGATGACAAAGGTTTTGTGGTTGAGAAGATAGTGGCGGAGCTTGGTAGTGGAAAAGACTAATGCCAAATAGAGTTTCTCGGTATGAGTATATCGAGTTTCATAGTCGACCAGTGTTCGGCTGATGTAATAAACCGCTTGCTCGTGATGATGCTCGTCTCAGTGCGCGATCATGGCACCTAACGAATGGTTGGTGGCAGAGATATAAAGGTAGAAGGGTTGGTTGTCCTTAGGTGGAATGAGGACTGGTGGAGAGACCAGATAGCTTTTGAGGGCCTCAAAAGCCTCTTGATAGTCCTCATCCCATTTAAAGGAGACGTCCTTCTTAAGGAGGTGATGAAAAGGCTGGCAGCGGTCTGAAAGCTGTGAGATGAAACGGCGAATAGACTGGAGCTTCCCTTGTAGACTGTGAAGCTGCTTGAGATTGGTCGGGGGTGGCATTTTGAGGATAGCGCGGATCTTGGCGGGATCTATCTCGATACCATGAAAGGAAACGATGAAGCTGAGAAGTTTGCCTGAGAGGACCCCAAAGACACACTTCTTGGGGTTAAGGCAGACATTGTATTGAAGAAGGCGAGAGAAGATGATTGTGAGAATGGTCAAGTGGTCGCAGCAAAGTTTGGACTTGCCGAGAAGGTCATCCACATAGTCCTCCATGATTTTGTGGAAGAGATCATGGAAAATGTAAGTCATGGTGCGCTGATATGTGGCACCAACATTTTTCAAGCCGAAAGGCATGACTCGATAGCAAAAAGTCCCCCATGGGGTGATAAAGGTAGTCTTGTGCTGGTCTTCTGGTGCGATCAGGATTTGATTGTATCCTGAAAACCCATCCATGAGAGATAGCATCTCATGGCCAGCCGTGAGATCAACAAGCTGGCCAATGTTAGGAAGAGGGAAGTCATCTTTGGGACAGGCTAGGTTAAGGTCGTGATAGTCCGTGCAGATCTGAATCCCCCCAATTGCTTTAGTAACTAGGATGATGTTAGAGACCCACTGTGGATAATCGATGTGTTGGATGAAGGAGACAGAAAGAAGGCATTGAAGCTCCTCTTTGACAAGGAGTGCAATGCGAGGATGCATCTTTCGAAGCTTCTGCCTAACAGGCTTAGCCTCTAGTTTGGTGACAATGTTATGGGTAGCAATGGTGGGGTCAATGCCAGGCATGTCGCTGTAAGTCCAGGCAAAGGCCTTGCTATGGTTGGAAAGGAACTGGGCATAGTCAAGCTGCTCCTGAGCATCTAAAGATTGGCCAATCTTTAAGACGTGAGGAACATCAGAAGAAGAAGGGAGGTTGATGTCAATGGTGGATTCATTTAACATAACCTGGGTCTCGGAAGGGAGGAAACGCTGGATGAAAGAGTCATCGGCACCCATGTAGGAAAGGATGGCATCATCGTCAATGTAGTGGACAGTGTGAATGGTTGCCGACTCATCCTCTACCATGCTAGGAAAAATGAGAGGGAGAGACCTGGGCACCCCATTGAGCTGATAGGTCAGGGGTTCCAGGCGGATGGTGTTTATGGAAAAAAAATTAGGAGGGATGGAAACCACCGACTCCGTAGGTGATGAAGGAGAGATGGGTGAGTCTGGAAGAGACTGGTCGATGGTTGGCTCGGGACAAACGTCAGAAGGAGCCTGAGTAGGGTCATGATATCCCAGGCCATACCGTTTCTTGGCATCATGATCATTGAGCGGCTCGATGGGCTGATGGGAGCCCTGCTCATAATGTCTGAAACCAAAACCCTTCCATGCACACCTGTGAAGGTAAGTGTGTGCAAAGGCGGGGTTGCCAAGAAATGAGAAGTTAGATGTGAAAGGTTGGGGTGAAGAGAGGGAATTGCCATTGGTAGGAGCTTGATTAAGCCCCCCCGTAGACGAAGTTGGTTCGGAAGTGAGGAGGACCATAAGGCACGACCATCTCGATCCGATGGTCATAATTGGGACTAAGGTGAAGGCATCCATACTCTTGCAGAGTTTGGAACATGTCGAGGGTCAACAAGCGATATTCCCCAAGTGATAGTCATTAGAAGATGTCTTCCATGGGGTCTTTGGTCAGCGCTTGAAGAGGAGGGGTGAGGGCAACCACCGATTGCAAACTGGTCGAAGCTTCTACAGATGGAGGCAGTGCCGGAGTTGACAGCTTGATGGGAATGAGGACATCATTGGGATGATAGGTGGTGTTGCAAGTCTTGAAGGGTGAAGGGTCAGTGGGAATGGTGTGGACTTGCCCGTCATGCTCGAACTTCACACAACGGTGTAGGGTGGAGGGTATACAGGCCATGGCACGGATCCAAGGTCAGCCCAGTAGAAGGTTGTATTGAAACTCTCCTTCGATGATATAGAAGAGCTTCGAGACTGTGCGGGGACCAACGCGAATGTGAAGGATGACTGTGCCAATGGTCGTGGCGGTGGTGTCGTTGAAAGAGCGTAAGATTGCGTCAGTTTTGGAGACGCAATTCTTGGGAAGAGCCAGCTGATCAAAGGCGTGGGTAGAGATTATGTTGATGCTAGTGCCGCCATCAATCATAACGCGTTTAATGCGTGTCTGATCAATATAGGCAGTGATGAAGAGGGCGGCATCCTGATCTTCCGTGTTAGATGTGGGAATCTCAGAATCGCTGAATGTGATGGAGGCGACAGGAGATAAAGAATGGATGAGGGCAGCGAGTGGTTGGGGGTCCTCGGGTTGGACCTCCACTGCCTACAAGGCTTGGATAAGGGCTTGACGGTGCTGAGGCAAGGTTTGGATAAGGTCATAAAGATACATCTTCACAGGTGTCTGGTGAAGCTGCTTCAGCATGGAGTCGTGAATTGGCCCAGAAGAGGAAGACGAAGAAGGCTGGGATGCGCCAAGGATAGAAATTTTAGGCTTGGGCGCAAGGGGTGGCTTGATGAAGGGATAGGTCCAAGGGATGGCCGCTTTTTCTTTGGCCTTGTCCTTTTGTGACCTAGTGGTTATACAGATAGCATTGATTTCGAAAATGGGAGGTGAAGAAGGGGTCATGTCTTGCTGGTGAGATGTTGACGTGTTTGAAGAGGTTGGATGAGGAGTCGGGGTTTGGTCAAGAGTGTCCTCAAGGAGAAGAGTGTCCTTCTCCATATGGCAGTGGATGACGGCCTTGAGGGCACAGCAAGTCTCAGTGTCATGTCCTGATGTACGATGATATAAACAAATTTTCGTGTCATCGAACCAGGAGGGTTTAGACCCGAGAGGTTGGAAAGGCTTAATGGGGGGAAGGGTTATGTCAGAAGTCTGGAGAAGTTGGCGCAATATCAATGAGTATGAGCCCAATAGAGGGTCCGTGCTATTTGATATGCGTGAGGTTGGGGACTTTTGCTTAGGCGAGGTTAGAAGAGGTTTCCGTACCACCTTATGGGTTGATGGCGCGGTGACAGACGGAGACGGCTCTTTCTTGGTGATTGATACCGCCTTTTTGGGAGAGGGACGACTTGAGGTAGGGAGAGGAAGCAAAGGAGGCAATGAGTTTTGGTTGAAGGCCGGAGTGGGAAGGATGCTAGCCAAGGTCGAAGGATGGGGGCCCAAAATGGATGGCAATGGTGACGGAGAAGGAGGCATTCATTTCTGTGGTCTGGCAGTCTTCTTTGCCTTGGTTAGAAGACTACTACTGGTCGAGGTCTGGCCTAGGTCCACCTTCACTTGCGGGTGAGTGAGGGTGGAAGCAGGATGAATGCCAAATGACTTGATGGGTTTAGACGAGATAGATGCAGGTTTTGGTTTGGGCGGGTTTGGTCGAGGTTTGAGAGTCTGGGCTTTGTCAAGAGTCTGACAAGATTTCGTCTTAGGAGGATTAGCAGCATGTGATGAGAGGGCGCGGGTATGTTGAAGGGTTTTAAGATGCTCCCACAACACCTGAGGCGTCACTTTCCTCGGAGGGAGAAGTTCGATTTTCTCCACTAACCACAAAAATGGCTGAGAAGAAGATGTTGATGGTTGCGAGGTTGAAGACGAGATGGGTGTAGTGGTCTTAGACGCATGGTGTGGTGAAGTCATAACAGATTTAGATGAAGACAAAGGGGAGACAGGTTCTTCTCTGAGTGGAGAAGAAACTGGGGAGCGAGGCTCCTCCAGGGGTAAAGGGTAGGGATGATGATGCCCTCCACTTGCGGCTGAGGAGTAGGAAGGGTCGGGTCCTCCATAGGCCGTAGAAAGGAGGACGGCGAGGCCGGTGGTGCTGGTAAGGTCGAGGCATCCTCCAAAATGAGAGAGATCAATGGAGAACTAGTCGGGGAGAGAGGCTCGTCCACATGTGACGGACTGATTGATGGACTAACCTCTTAAGGTTGATTGGGGACTAAAGGAGAGACCGTATTGACCGTTCGAATATTGTGTTCATGATTGTCATCAATTAAGGTCTGGACATTGTTCTGAGTTGGCAGATGATTAGGGAAAGGTTGTTTGAAGATGTCAATGGCCTGATTAGGAGGTGCATTTGGATTGTCTAAGATGAGATCCCTCTTCTCAAGCATATCTTGGATTATGTTCTTAAAGGTCTTGTAGTTTTCCGTGTCATGGCCCTTAACACGGTGGAAGCTTCAGAAGTCTTGCTCCCTATACCACGTGGGGATGGCGCGTGAGGGATCGAATTGCGGAGGAGGTCAGGCTTGAGGGAGATTGAGGGCCCCCTATTTAACAAGCTTTTCCAGCACAGACGCATATGATTCTCCGAGAGGAGTATATCGTTGTTGCACGTATCTTTGCTGGAATTGGTGAGTAGCGCTCTGAGATGTAGATGGCTCAGGCTAGTTGGTCGAAGAGGATGAAGGTCTGACAACCACGGCATTAGCTGAAGCCTTGGATTTAGAATTGGATGATGATGGCTTAGCAGAAGAAGAGTCATTGGTCTTAGAGCTGGGATTCTTACTCTGCAACTTGACTTTATTCTCCTCGATGGCACGCAACTCAAGTTTGCAGGCCATCGTGAAGGCCTCGTCAAAAGTACGAAAGGTTTGAACCCTCAGGGTGGAAGAGATATGTCTGGGATAGGCTTGGGAAAAGAGTTTAATAAGCTTAGCCTGGGGTAAGGAAAAGGAGAGTTGATTGATAAGGCCTCTCCATCGAGCAACGAAGTCAGCTATGGACTCGTCCTCGAATTGCCGAATAGAATAGAGGTCCGTGATTGAGACCTTCTTGGTTATGTTGATGGAAAAGTGATCGAGGAAGAGCTGAGCCAATTATGTGAATGAGAAGAGAGAATGGCTAGGAAGGGAGTTGTACCAATCAAGCGCATCACCCGAGAGAGACATAGGAAACGTGCGTAAGAGTAACGCATCGTCATGGCCAATGAGGTAGCAGGCATGTTTGAATGCCTGCAAGTGTTGCTGTGGGTCTTCCTTGTTTTGAAAGCGAGAAAACTTCAGAAGCTCCCACTGGCTAGGATATGGTCTGATTGGGACAGAAGGATGGATGGGCTCATTGCAGATCTACTCGTATGAGAGAGCGTTGCGCGAGCCGAAAACAGAGGTCTCAAGACTGGTCATCTTGTCCATCAGCATTTTGATGATGTCTGCCGATGGATTGACGGGTTACGCGCCCCCTAAGTTGTGGGGTGCTTGGAAGAGGCTAGAGGAGGCGTGCGACATAGTCAGTTGTATAATGTATGGATGACTAATCGCAGGGGCAGAGGTGGAGGCTAAAGGTGGTTGGGTAGAAGACATAGCTGGGCCCATTGTTTCCACGAGAGGTTGGACTGTGGTAACGGGGGCCAAGGGGTAAGAAGCCACCCTGGTGTTGATAAGGGCCAGGGTAGGCGGAATAGAGACGACAAGGTTTTGGAAAGGAGTGGATAGCGGTTGAGCGGGTTGAGGTTGACAGGGGGTCAGAACCCCGGTGGAAGTGGGCCCAATGATAGAGGGAGAAGCCACACCTGGAGGATTGGTCAAAGTCTGGTCGGTGGTCAAAGCGATGGCTTGGGTGTCTGAAGGTTAAACTACAGATGCTGTTGATACAGCCATAGTCACGACAAGGGAGGTTGGCATTCCATAGATTGGATTGCCCAAGGAGTCTCGCGTTCGGCTATGCGCGAAATAGTGTTGTAAGGCCTTGACGTTGAGGTCCAAGAATCGTTCGACGTCTTGGTCCCCTTCTTGGACAATAGGAGTCTACGGCGGGGTTGGACGGGTAGGAGTTCTTTCGGTCTCCGAGTTGAACTCCATTGTAGGCTTGGTCACAGACGGGGTGGACGGAAGTGGTTGACGGCTGGCATGGTTGACAAGAGCCTTGGCTTGGCTACGAGTCAAAACCATGCAAGGCAAAGAAGGTTCAGGTTTCAGGAACTGTGTTGCTCAGTTTCAGAAAACCAGGATGGAGTCTTTGACAGAGAAGGGATAGGTTTTAGGCTGCTGGTTTTGAAAAAAAAGGACAGTGACAGAGACCGACATCGGTTGAAAAACCGATGTCAGTAAGAAATGTTGCCGACGTCGGTCAGATAATCGATGCCGGTAACAGGGGAAAGTCGACATCGGTGGAAGAACCGATGCCAGCGACTGTGTTTTCCAGAGAACCAAAAGGTTTGAAGATTCTTGGAAAAACAAAGAAGAAAGCGTCCTCACTCACTCAAACAAACAGATGAGAAGAGGAAAACAGAGAAAGACAGACAAGCCTAAGCGATAAATCCTAGGAATTAATTTTAGAATTTGTGGCTTATGCCTTAGATGAATGTTTGGGGAGATTGGCTGTCAAGAAGGTCCTAGAAGAAGCAGTCTAGAGCTAGTTTTGGGTCTTGTTTTAGGTGCTCAAAGTCTGTGTTAGGGTCTGGTACGTGGCCTGGTGCTAAGGAGCAAGCCCCCCTCACTTCACGATTCCAGTGGTTAGCTGGTCTCACTTAGCCAAGATATACCTCACCTAGAGTTTATCCTCCACCAGAGAAGGGAGTGGGCTTCTCCCTTGGTGATGAAATCCAAGTAGGGTCACCGGGACGGGTAAGGTATCCGCTGGGGGATGAAATCCCAGTCGGGCCTTGTCTCAGGTAAGTTTTATGTGTGTTTTAGTGCATGTGGTCTGGTAGTGTAACATCAAGTGTCTACGATTTATTCAATATGAGGATTTAAGTTACTAGATGTGGACTAATGCAAGCACAAGCAGAAATGAATGCAAAGTGTTTTAATGCCCAAGTTGAAATGTGATATTTGTTATGAAGACAAGTTTGAGAAAGGGTTGAGAGTATGATGTTTAGACTAGTCTAGAAATGCAAGGAAGAAAGATTCATTTTAGTCCTGCTTATAGTGTCGTTGAGAAGGAAAGAAGGAAGAGAAAAGGTGAGAACCTAATGCTCCTAAATGAATGAAGAGGAAAAGGAACCCAGGAGGAACCTAGGGTCCCACCGGGCGTGCCAGCAATGTTTTTACCGCTAATTCGCTTTTCAAATTTAAGAGAAAGGAGAAACTAAGAGAAGGAAAATGGACAAGGCATGTGAAGTACCTAGATAAAGATCATGCACCATAAATCCAGACGCTTGTGAACACTCCTCTTTGGCTGTGGAGGAATGACACCTGCAAGAAAAAAGGAAACTTGGACAAGAAAATGTTAGATGGATAGGCGGTGGGTTGCCAAGCAAAAGCTTGTTCTCGGAAGTGTGAAAGCTTCCTCAGGGGAGGTCAACCCACTGATAACAGACAGATAAGCGATTGAGTAAATACAGAATGCCAGAATACAGAAGTGACAAAGAAATTAAGAAGGAAAGAAAAGACAAAATGATTACCTGAAGGAGTTGTTGGGCTGAAGACAGTCGTCGAGGTCAGAAATTTCACCGGCGTCAGTTAGCTGATCTGCCGACGTCGGTTATTCTGCTGACGTCGATTGGGGAAGTGGCCGGCGTCGGTCGGGGTTATGGCCTGTAGTCGGGTCTGGGTTGCTTTCTGGTCTGTGGCTGGGTCTGGTTTGTGAACGGGGTCGAGACAGAGTTGGGGGATGAATTTGGATGGACTGGGGAATGGTCTAGTTCTGGTTGGGGGCCTGGTGCAAGGTCTTTGTTTGACAGGGGGATGAGGAAGTTGTCTGGGATTGGATTAAAAGAGGGACAGGGAAGAGGAAGATACACAGAGGACAGGACCTGAGAAGGCTTTTGCAGCCTCTCAGGGGGAAGAACAGAGGGAGTAGCAGATAGTAGATAGAACAGATAACTAAACTAAAGAAATGAAATAAAATGGAACACCAGACTGTGCTTACCTTTTTGTTTGCCGAATGAAGAGAGGAGGAGCTGTTGTTGGAGCCACGAAAGACTTGTCAAGTAGAAAAACCCTGATCCAGAGCCTTTACCCCTGTTGCTGCTATTGCACGAGGTCCAGACGGAGGAGAGATGAATGCCAAAATGCCAAGAGAGTTCTGTTTGCGAGCTCAAGGGTCCAGTGGTGCAACAGATGCAAAAAGGTCTAATGAAGGCTGCGGACACCGGTAGTTTCACCGACGTCGGCCGAAGGGTCGCCGACGTCGGCGGTGGCAGAATGGGGATAGAGGCTAAAAATAGCCTCTGCCCATTCCTGCACGCTGCCGGGTGAGGGGTTGTGGAAAGAACGGTCATGAGGACGCTTAAATGGGCGTGGGGGGAAGATAATGAAGAGATTTGGCATAATAAATGCTAGGGGGAAGGTGGAGGGATTCAAGGGAGGATCCAAGGTGGCAAGGGTAGGGTGGAAAGGGGGCCACTTGATTAAAATATTTAAGTTATTTTAATCAAATGGAGGCCAAGGGTTAGGATAGGGGTTTGAGGTGGACAAGGGGGAGAACCAAGGTGCAGACACGTTTGCGGTGTCTATAGAAACATAGGACCTGCCTAGGGTTATTACATGGTGTTACTTTACTAGAGATTTTGGAACCCTCTCTATTGATGATATTATGGAAATTGATCCCTTAGTCAAGTCTAATGGATCCATCTTGGTCATGACACCAAATATCTAATGCATAAAAAATTGGACATATAAGTAGGATTTATCTTCTTAGAGCTAGGTTTATTAATACATATATTGTATATCCCTTTACATACATTCTGGTAAACTTGATATGAATCTAACCCTTGAAGATTTTCTTTAATATATTGAACCAACTGATATAGTTTTAACTTTTTTGTGTGTAGGTTTAACACATAGTAACTATAAAATTAATACATTCTATTTATGTAAATCTTTGCAAAATATAGGTTACTAGATTGAACAATTTAGCACAATATTCTTCTTTAGTTTAGATTGGCATACATAGTTGAACTAGTTGAGTTTTTCTATTATTCTCTTCTATCAACATATAGTTTTACAAACATAGTCAAACTGGTTGACTCTATTTTCTTTTTCTTCTTTAGCATACAATGTTTTTTAAACTTTTTCAAATTATTTGACCTAGTTAGTATAATTTTGAAATAACATTTGAGCATCACAACATAAAAAATTGAAATCTAAAATTTCTTAAAGATCCTCAAGGTTACTCCCTTTTTCTCTTTGTCAATTTTAGTCTTCTTTTAGTAATGTTTTTCAAATTTTTGTAGTCTATAAAACTACATCCCTACATTCAACTGGGTCAACCTAGTTGGCACATTTATATAGTCTATTTTTTATTTACAAGACATATTTGACCTATTTCATTGTGTTTTTATAGATCTTGATTTTCCAAAATAAAAATGACCTAGCCAAATATTTTCTATACTATTTGTATATAGTGAAACTTGAACTAACTCTATACTAATCTCAATCAATAAATTAACCTATATCTTCTAGGAATTAATTCACCTTTCCTTTTCAGTTGTTTTCATGCTTATATTAAATCACATAGCTTAAATACGTGGTTTTTAAAATTACCATTTTAGTTACACTATTTTTATTTTTACACAAACTACCAAATCACTTTACATTAAAAAATCATTAAACATTTATCTTCCCAAGGTATACCTATTTGCATTTCATCACCAAAGGGGAAGTTAACATTATTTTTTGGAAAAGTATAAATACATGGTTGATGGCATATATTGTCAAAGCAATTAACACACTTATCACTATTAGATTGTGAAGTGAGGGGTAGGCCCTAATACCAAGCCAGTACCATTGCTAATATAGATCCCTTTCAGGTTAAACATCTTGAAACTAACCTTAGATTCATTTATAGTTGTTTATTTCAACCAACTTCCCTATCACACTAGAATCAAACTTCTTATAACTTAATAACACTTAGGATGACTAGCAAGTTAGCATTTAATTTCTAGTTGTTGTTTACTATTTGATCATTGCGTGTTGTATTACAAAAATTACATTAGCCTATATTGGTTCAAGGTTTATTCTATGTGTTCTAATTGGGTTAGTCACTTTCATCCAATTTCTTGTTTGCTTAATTTAATTTTTTAATCAAAATTTTCCCCTATTTTAGAAGACTATCATTTTGATTGATATAAAATATTACACACTATTTATCATTCCTACCTACAATACATAGTAAACCTACATGAATGTGTATCATTTTCTCCCTATACATTTATCTATTTAACAATACATAGTTGACTTGCACAACTATGTATCGTTATCTCCATATTCATTTCTATGTTCAGTAATACATAGTTGATTTGCATGAATATGTATCATTATGTCCTTATTTAGTTATTTATTAATCAATACATAGTCAATTTGCAAAATTGTATATCCTTGTCAACCTAGTCAACAAATTTCTATAATATGTCTATTATTTAGAAGAATTATCAACTTGTTTGATTGTGTTCTTATAGACCTTGCTTCTACAGAACAAAAATGACCCAGTTGAATATTTTATATACTATTTACATATATTGTCACTTAAACTAACTCTATACTAATCTCAATCAATAAATTAACCTATATCTACTAGTAATTAATTCACCTTTCCTTTTTGGTTTTTTTAATGCTTAGATTAAATCACATAGCTTAAATACATGGTTTTTCAACTTACCATTTTAGTTACACTATTTTTATTTTTACACACACTACCAAATCACTTTACATTCAAAATTCATTAAACATTTATCTTCCCAAGTTATACCTACTTGGATTTCAACACCAATGGGGAAGTCAACTTGTTTTTTTGGCCAAGTATAAATATGTGGTTGATGGTATATATTGGCAAATTGCTTCACACACTTATCACTGTGAGATTGTGAAGATAGGGGTATGCCCCAATACCAAGCTAGTACCATCACTAATATAGATCCCTTTTAGTTTATACATCTTGAAACCAACCTTAGATTCATTTATAGTTCCTTATTTCAACAAACTTCCCTATCACACTAGAATCAAACTTCTTAGAACTTAATAACACTTAGGATGACCAACTAGTTAGCATTTACTTTCTAGTTTTTGCTTACTATTTGATCATTGTGTGTTGGATTGAAAAAATTACATTATCCAGTGTTGGTTTTAGGTTTATTCTATGTGTTTCAATTGGGTTAGTCACATTGATGCAATTTATTGTGTGCTTAATTTAAATTTTCTTCAAAATTTTCTTTTAAAATTTTCCCCTATTTTATGAGACTACCATTTTGATTAATACAATCTCTTACACACTATTTATCCTTCCTACCTATAATACATAGACAACCTACATGAATATATATACTTGTATCCCTATACAGTTATCTATTTAATAATACATAGTTGACAAGCATAATTGTGTATCATTATCTCCCTATTCATTTCTATGTTTAGTAATACAAAGTTGATCTACATGACTATGTATCCTTATCTCATTTTTTAGTTCTTTGTTAATAAGTACATAGTCAATCTAAACAATTTTGTATCCTTGTCTCCCTATTTAGTTCTATGTCTAGTATTATATAGTTGATTTGCATGATTATATATCCTTATCTTCCTATTATGTTCCATAGTTTACAAAAAACATTGAACTAATTTGACTTTGTATCCTATTTTTTTATTTTTATATTTGAATCACTCCTTTTAGCCTCTTTCCCTCATCATAAACTTCTTTTTTGAGGATAAAACAAATTTAAACTCAATAGACATGATGATATTTACCAATCCCAATAGGTTTCCCCAAAAATAGCTTATGACTTCCACTTTAGACAAAATCAAAGTGTATGTGGCCACTCACACTACCAATTCTAGGATTCCTCATTCATCATCAATATGTAACCCTCTTTTTGCCTTAGAATATCAACTAAAATTAGTGTACATTCTTGAGATTATTTTTTTCACTAATGAGTTTCTCAACATAGGGGAAAATACCCTTCAACTATTTACAATATCATGAGAAGTGGTTAAGTAAAAATACCCCATTTACCATCCCCTACATTCTCTCATAGATTTTGGGGTGATACCTTCTTTGTTTGTCAATCTCTCCCTTCTACCTTGACTCCTTATCACACTTTGACCTATTTTTATTTTACTTATTTAACGTTCATGCCATGTATCTCTACTAAAATGGTAGGTTCAACATCTAGTGGGCCTTTTAAAAGACCCCTCTATCTCAATCATTCCACTAGTGCACCATTTGATACCAATGGTAATCATGTCACTAGTGATTCTTTTTATTATAATGACAATCCTTCTACTAGTTCATCTTTTTCTACAAATGATAATCATGCTACTAGTTCCTCCTTTTCTACCAATGCTTCTCAAGCCACTAGCGTTTCACATGCCACTACTCATATTGCAACCCAAGCCACTAATACCAATGTTAATGCTTTGCATTCTACATAAACTAGTCATAATACCTCTCAAACCCATCAACTCTTATTGTAAACTCTTAATCAAATGAATACTTTTCAAACTAATAATACCAATCAAATGATTAAAATTAAAAATCATCTTATTCACTTTCAAAATCAACCTCAATAGGTTCTATTATGAGCATAAAATAAAAATGTCCCCACCCCCTTATGGATTCCTATGGAAACCTCATTCATTAACCAACCCTCATTAACAAAATGATCAAACATATTCAAAATGAACCTCTTATACCTAAAATTGATAATATAGACATATGAGGTATCACACCTACTAGTAGTTACAATGGGTCAATCAATCCTACCTTAAATTTAAAAATGTTTGGTAATATCTACAAAAATTTGGTCAAATTAAACACTTTTACTGATACCAAGTTATTAGTGAAAAAACTCTCTAGAGATGCTTTAAATTGGTATAATAAACTCAAATCCCATTCTATTACTAGCTTGGAAGATCTATTTAATTCCCATGTATAATATTTTCAAACTAATGAGCTCCCAAAGAATACCTTGGCTCACTTTATCAATTTTAATCAACTTAAAACCAAAACAACACTAGATTTCATCAAATGGTGGAAGACCTTGTCTAATAAGTGTGAGCATAACATGGTGGATTATATTATCTTTCATCTACTCATTAATTCTCTTTATCCCAAGTTATAATATTAGGTTAGGACTCTCTCTCCTAGAACTTTGAAAGAATCCCTCGACCAAGCCAAATGCCAAGATTTTCTCATGCACCAGTTTAATCCATCCTAACCTCTTATGGTCATTTGCATGTTTATTAAAAATAAAAATCATCATTCTACCACCAATGGTGTCACTAATTCTTATGACACCGTTCGAAATATTCAATCCATCACTCCCATCAATGTCCCATAGTTTCCATTCCTATTCTAGTAGTTATTCCCCTTCTTGAGTATTCTATGCAAGGGATCACTCATGAGCATGATCATTTAACAATACATACATTTTTTTAGGATATTTTATTATAATTATTTTTACATCTTTTATTTAGGATATATGAGAGTCTTGTCATAGTTAGGATCCAATTTCATTGAGATATATCAGATGTTATGGATAATATTTGTGGATTGATTTATGAGTATTTGTGAACACAGCATGGTGTTATTTCACTCTTAATTATAATTTTGTATTGGACTTGTGATCCAATTTTATTTACATCTTATATCATTTTAATTTAATTAAAATTTTACTTCACTTATCTATCTTACATGGATCTTTATATTTCACATTATATGTTGTATATGGTTTCAATTCTGTCATCTTCTCTTATGGATTATTTTGATGCTTTCCATGATTATAAGTTTATATTTATGATTCAATTTCCTTTAATGAATTTTTTTGTCTTTTCTTATGTTATTTTATACCTTATTTTAATAATATGGATAATTATTATTTTGACTTAGTTGTACCAACCTTTATCCCCTTAGTAATCCTTGTTTACCATGTGATCAGTTAGAAAACAAGTCATCTCATTGTAATCCTATTATTACTAATCCACTTTGGATATCTCTTTATTAACCTATTTACTTTTTAAAACTAAGCATAGCCATGGTTGAAACTTGAAATAATATATTGGTTCATAGGTAAGCCTTTAGTCAGTCAAGTCTCTGGATACTTAACTTCCTTTAGCCAAAGTAAAAATATCATTTGTTTATATCACTTTTATCCCTAATGTTATTTATTAAAAATCCACATTGAAGATAAATATTAAAATCCATAAAAATTTAAAATCCAAATCATTAAAAAAAATTCAATGATATAAAAGGAAACATTCAAATCTCAAAAGTCAAATCACACTAAAAGATGTGATCTATAACACATCTCCTTTTTCTAATCAAATATAAAACTCCACAGTTGGTCTCATGATAAATTTGAGGTTCAATTAGGTGTGGTAGGCTAGTATATTGGGAAAGGAGACAAAAAAATATTTTAGTGCTACCTAATTTCTCACACAATTACCCAATATTCAAAGTAGATAAAAGGCTATATAAGAGGTCCTAAGGAATGAGTAACATGTTGTGGGGAGGTAGGTCCATTTCAATTTTCTTGTTCATATAACCAATATAAGTTGATCTTAGTATCTCACTTATTTTCATATACAACTTTGTGCATATTTTGAATAAGTATCCTTTGTATTTTGATGTTCATTAGCCACTTAGTGTCTTTTTTGTGTACTTAGTGTGTGTCATGTATCCTAAGGTATTATCATAGATGTCTAAGTTATGATTTTTACATTCCCTCTTCCATGTAAAACATTCCTAATATTTCCCCTAGAAGAATATTTTTTGTCAATTGATCACCCTCTTAGGAGTTCCATTTGTGAGTTCCATTTTAAGACCATGGTTAGGACCATTCCTTCCTCACAAAACACCACATTACAAACCACTGTTTATAATCATTACCATATTTGTTTCTACCTCATTGGTGTTCTCTTTGTGAGTTTTAGTGTAAGACTATGGATAGGACTAGGCCTTCCTCACAAAATATTCCAATACCCACATCACAATGAAATTACATGTGTAACATTTGAGATAAATAGTGATTGATTATGAGTTACACATCATTAACATGCTTCCCATCTTGATATAATATTTTTTATGATTCATTTATATTTCACTTTTATCTTCTAATTTTTTAATTGCATGTATTCTTATAGCCATTTTTTTACATTTTTCATACTTCCCAGCTTGAATTAGTGTGATCAATCTAATTTCAATTTTCAGCTTTGTCTTTATTTTTATAATTTACAATGTGATTTAGTATGATTGATTGACTTAACTATTTTTTTTATACCATTTATTTTTCATGAGCCTTCCATTTTAATACATATTTCCATACTTCCCAATGTAATATAGTGTGATTTTATCTTATTTTAACTTGGTACAAATATTTTACGTTGTTTAAAAACATTTGTTACCTTTTTTACCATCTTTGGTTTATTATATTAAGTCATCTTTTATTATTACACATTTTCCATTGCGATATAGTGTGTATTACATTTTTTTTATTACTTATACTTTTCCATGTCATTTTTCCTTTTTCTCTTTGACCATACATGTGTATCACATAATGATAGAAAATAAACCAATCAATATATATTTCCCATAGCATTACAAAAAAGCTAAATACATGTGATAGAAATAAATATATCCATGCATCGACATACAGAACCAAGTAGAACTCAAAAGATCAATAAAATTATCAAAATTAACATATATATCATCATTATGTATTTTATACAAAAAACAAAGTACAATAGCTTTAGCTATAGGGATGGGCTCCATCCTACCTATCCTATGTCCTAGAAAAACTACCCATAGATGCATGTAATTATCCCTTATAAATAGTAAATTTTAATTAATAAACATGGGATATCAAACTTACAACCCGTACCTATAGATTTATCATCTAGGCATACACCTATCCATGTTAGATAATGGTATACATGTGTGATTTTATATCCTATGCCAAGGCCTACTAGGTATGTGCCTCTTCCTATACCACCCCTAACAATGGTTTAAATCCATCCCTTCATGCTTAAAATTATGTTGTGACCTCCACCACCAATATAATCCAACCTATTTAGATTGGGGTTGATGGTACCATAGGAACATCCCAAGTGGTGGGGTCATATGGAGCCATCACCACATCCAAAATGTCATGATGAATAACAATAATTAGGGTTACCCTTATGATGTTATTTACCAATGGATCTATTAAAAAAATAGATAGGCATTAGATCACATAAATATCTCAAAATAATCTATCTACCATAATAACAATGTAATTAGTGTCCTATATCAAAAACATAAATCCAAATTAAAACATTTTTCACCAGTAATATCATTACCAGCCATTGTCTCTCCATTTTCTCACCCATTAAACATGGTCTCTCCATATGCTTGTCCACTTATTACCTACTCCATGGGTCACGTATACACCAATGTAAATATAGGAGTCATTATTTGAGTATGTTATGAACCTCTTGTCAGATCTGCTTCTATAAAATAACTATCTTAGAGTCATTGATGGGTCCTCATATGCTACAACCCTTACTTGTGCTTGATTCTATTGATGTTGCCTCCATCTATGATGATTTTGTGATGGTCACTATTGTTGATACTATTATGGTGACTATTGTGATTTATCATATATGTATATATAATCTCTCCCTACTATATTCACTACCATCTATTACTATGCTCAACTAATCTATGGTCTAGTACATCTTATCCTAGTCACTAATATCTCTATTACTCTTCCTCATCCTCATCTCCCCCTTGGCTCTCTAGCATGATGTGACCAATAATTAGGGACTACTATAGGATCTGATAGGTGTGGGAGTCTAAAATATCTTGTCAAGCATGTCATTAGATGCAACTCTACCCATAATGTGTAATAGATTGTGATATGTACCCATGCCAACCCTATAATAGTGGTCACCTAACTAGGCCATACAATAATAATGTGCATTTATGGCTGCCATACAATTTCACCTCATGTGATAGTTTATAGAGATAAAACATGGCGAATGGCTTGAGCTACATGATGTTATCTCCATTGCATGACCTGAGGTAACCTATCATCAACCACATGGGGTAGCCTAATTGGTTGATATATGGGGAACCTCTCATATATCCTAGCACTAAACAAAAAATAGGCCCCATGGTCTTATTCCCTTTAGATAGCATCTCATACATATCATACATTAACTAAACCTATATGATAGCCCCAAAATCCTAGAGTGTTCCTTAATCTAGTATAGACTTACATAAGGCTATCATGTACATCAATACCTTGTCATCTAACTTGTGACACAACACTCATGCTATCACAAGTCCTATAACTACCTTTTAGATGTCTAGAATGGCCACAATGTAAATATCAAATAAACTCACCCTAAATCTAGGGTATATCCTACCTAAGCATGTTGTCCACTGGCTAATGATAATGTCTCATCAAGATATTTTGGTGTGTTAGTGATCACTAGTGTCCAACTTATAGGTAGTCCAATCAACACATGGACATCCTCTAGTCTAATACCCACCTCAATGGTATCCCCATTCACCACCCATAAAAAAAGTGTTGGTCAACTTTTCCCATGCTCCAAGGAACATGATAATGAGATCAACACTCAGAGGGATCCACCTCATCTATATCATACCTCTAAAAATCAATGAAACTAGTTAATCTCTATTCACATCACTCAAATGATATAAAAAATATGGTAGCCATGATGCATCTATTAGGTGTTGATATCTCTAGTGTCTTTGTAAAATATCAAACAATAAAGGATGTATTAGATATCTATGTGATAAATAATCAAAAACATTGTTAATAATTCACAAATTATGTACCTAATTAGTTGGTTTGATTTAGTCTCTCATATTATTTTATTTTCCTACACAATCAGCTTGTCTAATACTAAATCAGCCATGTACCCCTTTTTTAATACTAAATTAGTCCATATCAGTTTTAACTATATCAACCTATTTTATACTAAATCAAACCTCTTTTAGCTTTAGCATAATACACTAATGTTATAGTACATAGTCATCCCCATTTATAGACTATATTAGCCCTCTTATACCTACTAAGTCAACCCTATGGTACATAGTCAACCTTCTCCTCATTACAAGCTAAGTCAACCCACTACTATACAATTAGCCACTTATTGGAATATTAAATCAGCCCACTCCTACATAGTTGGCCCCTTAATTTCTACTTTAATTAAAAACTAAGTCAACTTGGTCAACTCTATTCCTTCATAGTGATGAATTTTTCACCATTTACCATAAATTCCTTAGGGTTTTATTAGTTTAAATTCTTCCTACTCAGTGCCTAGTTCTACCCTAGTCTACCTAAAAATTTCCTAGGTTCTATTTCACTACAAATCATTTTTCTATATCTAACTCAGTTTCAAATAAAAATAATCAAAAATTTGAAATTCATAATTGCTTACCTATGTTATGGCTATTATGCATCCTCCCCATCTTAGTTTTTTTATCGTCACCATGATGTCTCTCTATTCTTAAGTATGTCTCTTAGAGCTCTCTTTCTCAGAATAACAAAAATCAAAAATGAATTATTTTTCACCCTATTTATATTTACTATTCAAAATTTTTTACCTTTCAAATATTTACTACCAGATTCCATCTTTTAATCCTATGTTTGTTTCTACTATATATTTTTATGAATCGTAAGATGTTATAGAATATTAACATTGTAGATAATTTTTTCACATGTTACATGTATATTTTGTAAAAAAGAACAATTCTATTCTCTTTTTTTCTAATTTCTATAGGTTTGCCTAATATTCCCTACATTGGAAACCTTCGCATTTATTGTATATTATTCCTTATCTACAACATAAAGTTATGTCAAGGTACTCATACATTACTTTTATTTTTAGTTATTTCCTTTTCAGTCATTTCCCTTCAGTTATTTTATGCTTTAAAATACTACATTTTCTAGCTTCAACATTGGGTGTTACTATGATTATTTTCTCAAATCACCACCCCCTATTATACCTAAATGACATGTGATGACCTTTGAGTGTGGAATATGTATACACATAATATTTTCAAACTTTATGAATTATTGATACTTTCTTTCTTGTAGGAACTTGTTGAGTCTCAATCTCTATAAGTGCATGTCCTAAGAGGTGCACCAAGAAAGGGGTGGGAAGACCATTGATGCTTCACATGGTTTTTATCCCTATACCACCAATTGATATCAATCAAACCTTCTATAAAAACACTCTGCTAAGTTTTTCCTCCTATTTTTCACCCTCCTCTAGTCATTTTATGCCTTCATTATCCCCTCCTTACCGTAAAAAAGTTACCCAATGGTGTACATTACACTATCAACCCCATAGACCATATATTATAATTAATAAAACTCATTTAGGGTCTAGGTCAGCCCCTGGATAACCTAAACTAAGAGCTCATTTTTTTTGTTAATAATGATATAGATTCAACTAGGGGAACCCTATCAACTAAACTTTCAAAAAATTTTAGGGTTAGATTCAACTATATATACACTCTCATTATGTCATTTATTAAGGAAGAAAATAAGAAGAAAAATATACTGTGAATTTTCTTATCCACCATTCTATTTGAGGAGCATAGCTTAATGTTTTAATACTTTATTTAGAGATACGGATATTATTTTTAACTAACAAAACATCACCCTTAAGATAATATCATTTAGATCTATCCAAGTTTGGTGTAACATGGGACTGGTCCAAAGGATATGGATGACATATAAGAGGAACAAACCCTTAGTTTATGGGGATAACTCCCTTGTGCACCAATTAAGCTCAAATCCTAAACCTATTTTTATTATTGGGATGAAATGAGATGAATAAATGCATGAAATAAACCTAACCTAAGGAGGTGATGAACCAATATTGACTTATCCACTCTAATTAATCCTTAATCAACACTTTATGAATCAAGTAAAGACTAATGACTAAAAAAATGTTTATAATGAGTTACTACGCATAAGTATTTCATGTGATAGCTATTATGTATGTATGCCACTTAAAATTAATGTATGAGAGGCTTGTTAAAGACACTATCAACCAAACTTCTCTTAAAACACAATTATCAAAACTTGGGAACATCATATGACCTGCATAGGATAAAATTATAGTAACTAGCTGAGGGAAAGGACTAAAAAAGGAGAATGGATCATCACACTTATGAAAATCAAAAAAACATAACATAATAAGATATCAAAGAAATTTTTGAAATTTCCTTTATTGATTCATAAGGTTTTACAAGATATAATTTAGGTAGAGTTTCATTATACCCAATCGAGGGATAAATACAATGGCCTAAAAGCCTAAATTATAGAAGAATAAAAAAGAGGTAGAAGACAATGTGGCATGTAAATTCATAAATATGTCATGAATGACCATAATCCCTTCAATTATATGTTACAACTAGCCTTCACGCATCTCCATGTGTTGCCTTGGTGATGAGTGACCTTTAATGAGCCTTTTGGGGCATTGATGTTTATTTTTGGCCAAGGTTTACCCCATGAAGAGAATGTACAAACTAATATTGGTCAATTTAATTTTCTCATGATAGTTATAAATCATTGATTTAGTTTAATTAGGCCCCATCAATGAAGCATTTATAAGCCACCTCCTTCTTGCATGACAATATGACTTGGAAAATTGCCATAGTCTTCATGGTGGATAGTAAATGGGTCTTCTCACCTCATGGGGTAGTTAAAAAATATTCATGACCATGAATTTACTCCATATTATTCCTCTACACCCATAAAAATATTCTTTTGTTGATTAATTAGGTCTATTAGATAGTCATCCTAGTCTCTTGACTGCTTGGTACTTGGATGTATATGAAGATTAAGTGAAACCTTCAAGATGATTGAGTGAGCCCATTTCAATTTTAAACAAAAATATTATACCATGAACTATGCCTCCCAATAATATCATAGCTTCAACTCTACCTTACTTAGGTGATTAGGTCACTTTCTTCTCGCATATCTAAACTACATGTTTGACATAAACCTATATGACTATTTCTAAGTAAAATTATGAGTGTTTCTGTTAGCTATCCAAATAGCACCCTATAGAGGTCAAATTTGTTCAAGTCTGGAGAATACCTAGACTAACATGGGAATGATCTAAAGGATATGGAATGCATATATTTAGACTAGACCTCTAGGGTTTTTAATGAGGCTAGTTCCTTAGATATGATAATTTGGACCTTTCTTTCTAAGACCTAAATTATTTGGGGTGAAAAGAGTTAAGAGATTGCACAAAATGAAAACTATTATAATATGTGGTAATACACCATGAATTTTTTGGATCCACTCTTAATCTAAGACTCTTTAATACACTAACAGACTATTAAAGAATCTAATGCAATGCTTACTATAGTTTCTATGTAATTGTATTTCACATAGAGGTCAGTTTGTTGTACTCAGACTAGGGAACAATGAAAATAATGTTTTGTTAAAGACACATTTTATGTCATGCAAATAAAACTTTTATTACTTAGTCTAAGATTGAACCTACAAAGGGAAGATAACAACCACTTTTGCATATCAAACAAACATAGAACACTAAACACATATTAGTAAATGAATATAAAATACAATATTCATTACTCCAAGAGGTGTATAATATAATTCTGGTAGAGTCTAGTCATACCAACTTGAGTCATGATCATCAATAGATTGAAGGATATATTTATAGAAGAAAGGAAGCAAGAGAGAGGGATTTATGGTGCTGAAAATTGAATAGAACAAGCTCAAATCCATTTGAAATATTATTACAACTACCTCCATAAATTAATCTCATTCTATCTTCCCGATTGATTTAGGCCACTCCAATCCATTTCACCATTACATTATCCCTTCACTAATGCTTATTATTATTTAAATGGTAGGATCAATTTATTTTGAGCTATGTTTTGGCATCAATGTAGTTAAAATAATCAAATCAATCTGTTAGAGTTTTGGCTTGTTGTTAACTACTCCTAACTTAGTTATTATGGCATGAAAGAGTGGAGAGAAGGGTCACTTTCATGAAGTTAGATCTAGTGATATTTTTTTTAAGTCTATATTTTTTCCTTCATTTTCCATTCCATCTACCACTTGTCACTCATTATGAGGACCAGATCTTCATATCTTGAAACTAACAGAGCCACCCCACTTATACTTTGAGTGGTAGTTTGTCAAGTTATGATTGTGTTTGAAGGATGAGATTCCCCCACCATATCTAATTTATATACCCATACATAATCTTAACGGTACTATTTAATCCCAAAATATCCACTTTTGGTTCAATTTGGATCATTATTAAGCTTGGTTCCATTCATCCTTGCTCACCTTGGTAAAAAATGACCCTTTGATCTCTGTCTAAGTCACCTCAGCTCACCTTCATTTGATTTATCTTTATAAACTAACTCAAATAATTTAACCATTAACCCATATTACTCTTTTTATCTACCTAATTTGAATAAACATGATCTGTATATCCTTTACCATGACTCATGCACTTATGCCATTTGTCAATTGCACATTGACTTTAGGATCTTATTGTTAGTCTATTGATTTATGTGCTTATGCCATGTGGTGGCCTCTAACCTCATTGAATTTTTGACTTGATTTTGTGTCATTATATCTAAATTTATGATAAATGTGAGACATTGATCTACTTGGTCCCATTAAACTATTAATTACCACTTACCATTGGATCATCTATACAATTAAATGTTGATTATTGATCCTATTTTTTGAATTCCAATGACTACTTCATGAGTTTGAATTTTGAAAATTTCACAAACATATTTAACATTTTCATGAACATATTTGATGTCTACATATCCATCACTAGTATATTTAAACTTCAATAGTTATTTTTTAGGTTTTGAATTTGACATTCGTGTGCCCATCAATTTATGTCTATGCGAACATTAATGATGTTTACATGATGATCAATATTTGGACCCTAATGGATAATTTTTGAGATTTATATTAACAATTACATGAATGTCATTGTATTGGATCAAAAATTTCTAAGGTTATATATTTTAGACCTTTTTTGGATATTTGTTGTGGGTTTTGTGTCTCGGCCTCTTTCTCTAAAGGAATTTGTTTACGGCTCTTTTGCATCAAATAAAATGTCCAAGGAAATTATCATGGGACAATTGCCTAAAAAAAATTAAGTTTGCCTTATATTTTCCTTGGATAATTTATTACAAAAAAAAATGTCTAATAGAATTCATGTCTTCATGATTTATGCCTAAGCATTTTCCCTAAAATAAATCATACTTAAATTTTAGCCTTGAAATAAATTACTCAAAAGAATTTTGACTTCAAGAAAATTATCTTAGAAATTTTCAAAAAATATTTTGTGCCCTTGTACCTTTTTTGAAACCTTTTTATTCAATATTTGTGTCTTTTGAATGGCATTTATTACCCTTCAGGACTTTTTTATAGGACACTTTGTTAAAAAAGACCCTTCAAAACTTTTGTATTGGCCCTTTTCCTGAAAGAATTACCCTTCAAGACTTTATCTCATGATATTTTTGTTAAATAAATGACCCTTTAGGATTTTTAATTTTGGACAAATTTACATAAAATATACCCTTCAAATTTTTTTCTAGGACTTTCCTTGAATAAATGACACTTGTAGCATTTTGTTTCGAATAAAATGTTCAAAACAATTCCTGATGTTTATCCAATAAACCTAAAATAAATCTCCTAAAAGAATTCCAACACTTAGCCAAATAAAGTGGAACAATTTCTCTAAGTGAATTATTCCTTGTAATTTTTTTGTGGGTTTTGTGTTCAACAAATTCTCTAAGAGAGCTCTAAATGATCTAACACAGCCAAAATTTGAAATTTTTGGCTAAGTGTAAACTTAGACTTTTCCATACCAATTCTTGTAACTATTCAACATCATGAAAACCTACCACTTGAAATGTTGACCTTGATTCTAAGCCACCTAATCCACTCAAAAAATGGGACCCTAATCATCTATTTAAACTATGCATAATCTTGGTATGTGGACCAAAATGGCCAACATTTTTGGTGACTCAGCTCATTTGACCAGCTTGCTAATTATGGGATCTATTTATTGGCCAAGATTGCTCATGATGACTAGAATGAATAAGGTAATACTTATAAAAGTGACTTTGATTTATTTTTTAAGTTCTTTGGACTAATAGTGAACACACAAATAACAAGAAATCAATAAAATATACTAAAACTAACTAAACAACTAAAAATTGCAAATGTGCAAAAGCACTTAAAGGAAAAGATAGACCTATCTACTTATGTAAAAAAAACATGAGCTCAAAATAATAGCATAAATTAGGAAACCTCACATTGACATGGATGGTAAGTCTCTCTCCATTCAATCTATCAATCTTAAATGCATTTATTTCCTTGCAACTTGTGATGATATAAGGTCCACTCTAAACGCTATCAAACATGGAGTGTTTTCCTAGTTTTTCATGGTCCTCATCCCATTTGAGGACTATGTCACCTTGATAAAATGTCATTGATGAATATTGTTTATCAAAATTAATCTTAAATCAATAATTGTTAGACTACATGGTATTCATGGCATCATCTCTTATCTCTTCTAATTCTCTCAGTTCATTCATCTTTACCTCTATTCCATCACTTTTCAGGAAGCTATAACTAGTGTGAAAGTTCCAAAGGTGGGAATTCCAATGAGATAGGTATATTTTATTTTCTTTCATAAACTAATATATAAGTTAAATGACTAATGTCCTTATTGAGGGTGATCCTATCATCCCATAGATCAATATTCATCTTTCTATGCCAAGACCTTTGATTATCTTCTAGTGTTCTTTTGATGATTCAAATCAGATTCTTGTTAGTGGACTCAACTAGTCCATTAAACTATGAATAGTAATTTGATGAATTTTTAAGATAAATAATTTTATCAAAATCCCATTCACATACCTTTTCACTATTGAATGCCAAAGTATTTTTTGATATTATAGTAGAAGCCACTCCAAAATGGGTGACTAGACTCTCATAGAACTCAAGCACAAAGATCTAATTTGCCTCTTTCAAAGGAATACTTCCTTCCAACTGGTGAAATATTCTATAGATATTAAGACCCACTTATGATCAACAATAGATGGAAGATGTATCATGCCAATGAGGTCTAAATCCCATTTCATGAAAGGCTACTCAACTTGAATAGACTTTAATGACATAGTGGCTAGTCTCTTTTTACCTATAAACATTATACATTTTGCACACTTTCTAACCCATGGATGTTCATACTTAAATAAATTTAGCAAAAATTAATTATCTCTAATTATTTTTTCAACTATGGTCTTGGCTAAAAAATGTCCTCCAAAAGGACTATCATGAAATTGTTCAAAATCTTGTCAAATTGATTAGCTTCAACATACCTTAAAAGCATACCTCCAATGTCCTTATTGAAAAAAATTCCATCATTAAAAATGTATGATACTAATTGCATCCTGAAATGTCTTCTCCTTGATGCATCTAATCCCATTGGATATTTTCCTACTTGAAGGAATCTAGTAATGTCTTATGTCCATCTGGATGGAAGAGTAGTGTCATCTTCCTATTGGGTCTCTTGAAGTGTAAAAAACATCTCCTTTACTTATTTCACATCTTATACAAGATTTTCACATAATATTTTACCTTATACCAGATTTGTGGCCTTAACTTCAATATCATATTCCATGCACTTATTGACACATCCAACTCTCTTTTTACTTAAGTCTTTATTGAGGATGAAATATTTCACACTAGGATGGGATACCATTAATATAATATTGTTATTTGAAACCAAATGTTTGAATTTATTTAATCTCATTATAACAAAAAGCACATGCTTTTCAAAAAAAAAAAAAACCTAAACTCATTGCCTTCCAAATCTTGACTAAAAAAATCAATGGGTTGCTCTAATCCTTCACTATTCTATTGCATACGCATGACAAAATTGTAATAAAAGTAGAAAGATCATACATAAATAAATACTTAATGGTTTAGATTAAGTAAAGTAGTATCTTGGATAATGGATTATTTTATGGATTCAAATATCCTCTTATCCTCCCTAATCCAAGTGAATTCTTGATGTTTCCCTAGCATTTGGGTGAGTGGCCTTAGTAGTTCTACAAATCAGAGAATAACTATTTTGATGAAGTTTATCTTGATCAAGAAGATTTAAAATCATTTATTATGTTTTTTAAATTATATATCAAGGATTTATTCTATTCCCTTTGGATTAATAGAAGGACCCTATTTATAAACTACATACCCAAGTAGTCTCCCCTTATGTACTAAAAAGATACACTTATTTGGATTCAATGAAACTCCAAATTATTTACATCTATAAAACAACACTATCAAGTGTGTTATATGATCATTAGGGTCCTTTAAAAGAATATTAATGTCATCAAGATAAACTAAGACTATTTCATTCAAAATAACCTGAAAGGCAACATCCATGTCCCTTTCGAAAGTGGCTCTAGAATTAGAGAGCCCAAAAGGCATATTTTGATAAGCATAAGTACCCAATTTGGTTGTGAAATTTATTTCATACCAATATTTATCTTTCACTAATATTTGTTTATAACCATAGTATGCATATATAAGGATAACCTTTGTGAACTTGATACCCTTTTCAATATTTGATCTATGGAGGGAAAATGATAGTGGTCTTTTAGTGATGCTTTGTTCAAATATCTAAAATCCACACATAGTCTTATCTCTTCATTTGTCTTTCTCACTAGTATAAGGTTCATGACTCATGTTGAGTGATTAATATGAAATATTATAATTGACTCAATCAACTTGGTAAGCTCCTTTCTCATGAGAATTTCAACCTTGGGGTTGATGGGCCTTTGCTTTTATCTTACTAGTTTTGCATCCAATTCAAGCTCAATAGTATGCTATGATAATCTGGGATCAAACCATTTCAAATCATGCTATTCTAAAGTATATAAATCCATGTACTCATTACATAATGAAATGAAATCTACTCTCTCAGAATCAGTGTTCACTTTGCCCCACTTGAGTAGTTTACCTTTAGCTATATGAACTTACTCATAAAATTCTTCCTTGGAAGGGATGCTTACCTTGTATTTTGTAAGTTGATCATATTTTTTGAAAATTATCTCTAAAGTTACTAAACCTTTAGGCATCATATTTGATCTTAATTATAAAATTTGATCTTCATATAGGCATTGCAATTTATTTTGATTCTTTGAGTAAAATTTTGCTTCATTTTGTAGGAAATAGGCTATCTATTCATCACTATTAATGACTTATCAACTTACCTTATTGATTGGAACAAAAGGTATATATAAAATATTGATTTGGGTTTGGTCTTTATTATCCTTGATCTGGTCCACTATATCATATTGTGTTCCTATGACAACAAGTCCATCTGCATGTTGATTGGATCCTCTAGGAATGAATCAAATATCAAATGCTAGGAAATATTCTATGAGGTCTCAAACTATATGTTTGTATGGATTTAAGAGGGGATTATTTTTTGGACTTAACCCTTTGACTTGTTACACTACTAACTCACTATCACCTTTCACTTATAAAATCTTAATACCTCCTTTTCTAACCCATTGAAGGCCATGAATAAGAGATTCATATTCTATAGTATTTTATGTAAAACTAAACTAAAATATAGTTAAAGAATAATACCTTTGATATTGAATTGAAACTAACATTTCACCAGCCCCAATTCCATTCTTTGATCTAGATCCATCAAATTATATATTCCATACTCCCTCTTAATCTTTCTTTGAGTTGGTGAGACTAGGTAATGAGTCATCCTCTTCATGCATGTAGTAGACAACAAAACTAATTGAATACTTTTGTATGGGTCATACCCATGGTTATCAATAGCCTAGTCATCAAAGAGTAGCTCTAGTATGCCTTCAAGTAGATTAGATGGATCTTGTTCAATACTATCTTCATCTTACTCTAAAATGTTACAATTCATTTTAGACATATTTGGCATATATCGATCAAGGTGAAATATAGAAATAGGCTTCAACCTTATAGTGACTTTGGTTCCATATTTGATTTTAAAAACCATGTATGACCAATGTGAAGAAAGGTAACCTCTTATCTTAGGAGTAAAATCCCTAGACATGCATAGTGTAAAGTATGGGGGTAAATAAAAAACAACTATATCCTATGTAATGGTGAAATTTAGACAAGCAACAAGTAGAATATTAAGGTATTTGAGGATGCCCATAGTCTTAATAGGAGAACCATCTAACTTTAATACTCCATTTCAATGAGGTTCATATTTAAGTCATAGTTTTTCAGGTATGGATTTAGGTATGATAGAAGTACTAGCTCCAATATCAATCATACAATTATGGATGAGACAATCTCCTATGACAACTAAAAGATAGAATGGAGGAGGCTTAGTCACCTTAGGATCTTGAGGCTAAACCAATGGATTAGAGTTGGTTATAACAACACTTACTCTTTCATTTTCAAGTGGTCCATTAGAGATATTGATATTTGAAAGCTCCTCTTGTAGATACTCCTTTTGTCTTGGGAATAATAGTCTATCCCACATTGAAATTGATATAATAGTTTTCTTCATATGATCCACAATACTAAGTGGAGAAGTAACTATCCATAACTAAAATTTAGGAATAGTAGGGGATCCTATATATTGAGTGAACTGAGGTATGTAAGGCCCGTTCACATTCTACCCCTTTAGATCTTAAACCTACTGAATTGAGCTCTTTTGATGCATCTCATGAGTGGTGGTATTTGGTGGTGGCTGAGAAGGAGAAGGGGACACCTTATCAGGACATGAACCATCACCAATTACCCTTTTCTTGGATCTAGTATGGGCTTTAACTAAACTATCAACATTATGCATATTTTGACTTTGGTTTGTAGCTATGTACTCAGAATAATCCTCACCTTCTTTAAAGTTCACAAATGTAGTTTCACAGGGTGCTTTACCATTCTCTCCTCCTTGTTGATTTGACACTTCTCATTGAATGAATGAAGGAATGTCTCCACATAGTACAGATGCTTCCTTATTTGACTAGTTTTCATGTGGAGGAATTGAACTCTACTACATATAATACTAATGTGGGATCTCACCAATTGGTACCTTCATAATGTCATTCACTAGGTCCCACTAATTGTTCCATTTCCCTTCCTAAGCATAATTATTCTAAGTTAGCACAAAATCTCCATAATTGATTAGAGTATTATGATTATACTTCTTTAATTAAGGATTCTAACTTTGTCCTTACTAATTAAACTGATAGGGTGGCTTATTATACTAATAATTCTGATTAGTATTCTTATATGGCCTGTATGGTGGATCTTATTGCCTCTCCATTGTAACCAACTTATTTTATTGAGATTTGAGAAGAGTTTATATCTTCCCTAATCTATTATTTTTATGACCTCATATTTGATATAAAATATTTAAATCTAAAACCAAAGCAATAGTTAGAGAAGGAGGATGGATCTTTGGAGAGAGAGGCATTGATGGCCTTAAAGATAACTTGCTTACTTGTATAAGATAGTTTTTATCCTTAATTGCTACTTCAAAATATTCAAGTATAGTGTTCCCTCTCATGGATTGAATCATCACAGCTACATCTAAATTTAAAGCCTTCAAATAGTATAAAAGAGCATAGTTGGGCATAGGCTTGATCACTAGAAGAATTCTATCCCACGTCTTTTGGAACCTATAAATGAAATCCACCAAGAATTCATGATTGAATCTCTTGATTTTTGTAAGCTACTCAACAAGTGAAAGATAACCACTCTTGTCTTAAAATTACTTGCATAAGACCTCTCCAAAATCATCCTAGTTATTGATTATTGTAGGGGCCAATCCTCTATACCATTCAGGTTCTTTCCCTTTGAAAGAGTTTAATAACAACCTCATTATACATTTTCCTAAGCCACATGATGCACTAAACAAAGGTTAGTAATACCTACCATATGTTCTATAGGAGTAACTATATTTTTTACTATAAAATAAGGAAAAACCTTCAAAGCTAAGACTAGAATATCATCCCATTAAGTAAGATTTAAGATGACTACCACCATTAAATGGCACAAAGGCTTGCCTTCTAAGAACAACCATATGATATATGGGATTTATAAAATGTTTGGTTGAATAATATTGTCTTGAATAGGAGGATTATGGGAAAAAACATGGGGAATAAGAGGGTTAAGTGTAGGATTTTATTGAGAGATTTTCTTCTTCTTTGTAGATTGGAAAGATAGCTTAGAGAAATTTGTCTCCTCTTTTGTAGAGATTATTGTGACAACTCTTGGGGGCATGAAAAATATGCAAATATGGAAATGAAACTATATAATTTGATACTATACTCAGACATGCAGATACATGATTCATATCATGTAGATAGGGGTCCCACTAGGTGTGCCAAAATTGGTAGCTATCTAGATATTACCAAATAGAGGTCAGATTTGTTCAAGCTTGGCTCATACCTAGACTAACATGGGAATGATCTAAAGGTTTTGGGATTCCTATATTTAAAATAGACCTATAGTTTTTTAATGATTTTAGTTCCTTAGATATGATAGTTTGGACCTTTCTTTCTAAGACCTAAACTAGTTGGGGTGAAAGAGTTAAGAGATTGGATAAAATGAAAACTATTCTAATATGTGGTGATGCACAATGAATTTTTTAGATCCACTCTTAATCTCAGATTCTTTAACACTTTAATGGACTATGAAAGAAGCTAATGTAATGCTTACTATAGTTTTTATGCAATAATATTTCATATAGAGGTCAGTTTGATGCACTTAGGCTAGGGAACAATGAAAATAAGGTCTAGTTGAAGACACTTAAATTTAAATGTCCACTATATCCTTGAGAGATCAATCTTAAAACACATTATATGACCTGCAAAGAAAGTTTTTAGCACTTAGGTTGAGATATAACCTACAAAGGAAAGATAAAAACAACTTTTACATATAAAACACATAACAAAAAACATAGATTGGTAAAAAATTGTAAAATTCTCTAAACATTACTCCAAAAGGTGCAAAATAAAATTTTGGTAGATTCTAGTCACACCATCCTGAGGGATGATCATCAAAAATTTAAAGGATATATTTATAGAATAAAGGAAGAAAGAGAGAGGGAGTATTGGTGCTTTAAAGTGAATCAAATAAGCTCAATCTATTTGAAATGTTGTTACAATTACCCTCATAAATTAAGCTTATTCTAGCTTCCTGATTAATCCATGCCACTCTAGTCCATTACATCATTACATTATCCCTTCACTGATGTTTCTTATTTTTTCAATGGTGGGATCAAGTTATTTTGAGATATGTTTTGGCATCAAATTTTTTACAACAATTAGATCAATCTATTAGAGTTTTGTCTTGTCAACTATCTTAACTTGTTTGTTGTGGCATGAAAGAGTGGAGACAAGGGTCACTTTCATCCAACTAGCTCTAGTGATGAATACATTTAAGTATATATGTATACCTTAATTTTCCATTCCATCTTCCACTTGTCACTCATTATGAGGAGCAAATCCTCATATCTTAAAACTAACAAAGCCATGCTATCTATATTTTGAGTGGCAATTTATCAAGCTATGACTATGTTTGAAAGATGAGAAACCCCCATCATATCTCATTTATCTTCCCCTACATAGTATTAATGGTACCATTTTATCCAGAAATATCTACTCTTGGTTCAATATAGATCATGTTCGAGCTTGATTCCATTCATGATTTCTCACCTTGGTCAAAAATTGACCCTTTCACCTTTGTCTAAGTCACCTGGGCTCACCTTCATTTGATTTACCATTGGAAATTAGCTCAGATCATTAACCCCTTGATAAATATCTCTTTATTCATCTAATTTATTTAAATTAACATGATCCATATATCCTTTACCAATACTCACACACTTGTGCCACTTGTTAATTATGCACTGATCTCATGATCCTATAATTAGTATGTTTCTTTACGTGCTTATTCCACATGGTGGTCTCTAAGCTCCTTGAACTTTTGACTTGCTCACATGTCATTATATTTGAATCCATAATTAAACATGAGCCTTTGATCTTCCTAGGATCAATAAACTATCAGTTTTCACTCACTATTAGATCATCTATATGATTAACATCGATCATTAATCTTATTTTTTAAATTCTAATGATTACTTCATGAACTCGAATTTTGATGTCTATGCAACTATAATTGATGCTTGCATGAATGCATTTGATGTTTTTATAACCATATTTGGGATATGAACTTTAAAGGTTATTTTTGTGGCTTGAATTTGATGTTTGCATGCTAGTTAATTGACATCCATATGAATATCAATGACATATATGTGATCATCAATATCTGGACCCTAAATGATGAATGTTGAGATTTATTTTGACAGTATCATGAACATCACTATGCTCGATCACAAATTTCCTAGGCTATTTCTTTCAAACCTTTTGTTGGAAATTTGTTATGGGTTTTATGTCTCTACCACTTTCTCTAAAGGGATTTGTTTATGGCTCTTTTATATTAGATAAAATGTCTAGGGAAATTATCACAAGACACTTGCCTAAAAGAATTAAGTATTATATTTTCCTTGGATAATTTCTTGTAGAAAAAATGTTTGATAGAATTCATGTCTTTAGTATTTATGCTTAGCCATTTCCTTAAAATAAATCTTACTTAGTATTTTGCCTCATAAATTTTTTTTTGGAAGAATTTTGCCTTTAGGAAAATTATCCCAAATAAGTTTTTTGAAATAATTTGTGCCCTTGTACATTTTTTTGAAACCTTTGTCTTCAGGATTTGTGTCTTTTGATTGGCATTTTTTACCCTGTAGGACTTTTGTATAAGACACTTTTCTAGAAAACAACCCTTCATAACTTTTACATTGGCCCCTTTCTTGAAATAAGTACATTCAAGACTTTATCTTAGGATAATCTTGTTAAATAAATGACCCTTTGGTATTTTCTTTTAACCAATTTCACAAAAATATACCCTTCATAACTTTTATCTAGGACTTTCCTTGAATAAATGACCCTTTAGAAGTTTTGTTTCAAATAAAAGTCTAAATTATGACTTGTTATTTTATTGTGGGATTTGCATGGAACAATTTATTTGAGATAAATATGAATTATCTAACACTTAGCTAAAAGTTGAAATTTTTGGCTAAGTGTAAAATTAGGATTTTTCAAACCTGTTCATATAAGTGTTCATCATCGTGAAAACCTTCTACTTGTAATGTTGAACTTGCTTCTAAACTACCTGATCCACTCAAGAATTGGGACCCTACTCATCTATTTAAATAAGGAAAAATATTAGTATATTAGATAAAATGGATTGCATTTTCATGATTTGATAAGGTGAAATATACATAACAGTACCTTCTTTAATGATTTTAAAACTTTGACCAAGTCTTTCACTATGGATTTATCCTTAAAATTTGACAAAATAATGTTGCTAGAAGGTTTGTACAACTATTCTTATAGACTAATGCCATGGATGATATCTCCTAAGAGTTCACTTTTAGCTCTATGTTTTTACCAAGCCATCCTAATACACTTGGATTCAAATTATATAAGATATTTTCCATCAACTCACTATTAAGGTTTTAGGGAATTTTAAGGGGGTTTGGGTTCTTATTAATGGTTCATAAAGGTTAGGACCATAACCTATGAACCAATGCCACTATTTTATTCTAGATAAGGCCCTTCAACTATTTAAAAGTGATAAAACTCATAAGCAATTATTATGTATATTTATGAGCTCATCAAGTTTCTCCTCAAGTGTTAATTATGTTTTTTGTGCACCTACCAACTAATTTTGAGCCACAATGACCAACTCTAATCCTTCCTCTATAAACTACTATTACTCACACAACTAAAACTCTATAAAAAATTATAAATAATAGTTAGAGGTGTTATATAACTCCTTTTTCTCCCCTATGTTAGACTTCCATTAGCATTACTTTGAGGAAGTTGTTAGGCCAATTGGACTAAAGGTAAAGTTTCTAAGTTTTAACTCCAAACTAGATCTATGGAGAATTTATCCATAATTTATGATATGTAATACATCCCTTAGGACCCATATACCATATGTTCTATTTTTATTAATATAATTACCTCTTTTTTGTGTGCACATAATCTTCCACCTAAGCACCTAGTCATGTCTGCAAGTGATTATTATACATAGAGGCCATTATAGGTGGTCACTAGGAAATTATTTGAGACTTATAGATCCATATCCATCATAATATACATATAATATGTGAATAACCCTTCCAATATCTTGTATATAAACTTGGAATTGCTCTTTTAGGCATGATCCATACACTACACACCTTGCATGTACCAACCAATAGATCATTTAGGTGCCCATATGACTTGGGGGGACCATTAAGACTATTTCAAGACCCAACCATCTCATTTGGAATAATTTTAGGGTGAAATTTACTCATTAGGTCTCAATTAGGGTATATATAGGGTTTTGGAGGCCTACCATCTTAATGATGGATCATAGAGTATATGATAAAAAACCAAAACCTTTTGATATGGATATATAACCCATAGACCCATTTAAATGTATTGAATAAATATTGGTCCTATGAAGATTATATGATGAGATTTGAGTGAAATCTGGTATATTTTGAGATCTTTGTAAGCATTATGGGTGGGTTGACAGTCTTCATGATTGTTCATAGAGTTTGTCTCCTAAGTCTCACTCTTTCCTCCATATATCTTGAGGGAATAGATGTCCATAACTCCCCATAATATAAATAAGTTTAATCCCTCCTACCATGTAATATATGAGAATTTGAAATGGCAACTTGACTTGATATCTTAAGGAATTAGATCTTGAGAGGTGTGTTAAGAATAAATTTGACTTTTTTATTTTCCTTTTTCTAAAACATCCTCCTCATGGTCCAAAATTCCCTCCTAAAACTTATCATTAACTTAAGTATTCTTTAGGGAGGTTGGATATGCCACAAGGTGGATGTTAGGTTTTGAGGCCTAAGGATGTTTTAGACCTTGTATGCCTAAACTAAATTTTAGGACCTTAAAGACTTGTAGATGTGTATATGGATTTAATATCACTATAACATCCTTTCCAAACAAATGTACACATTCTATTTCTATCTTAATCTATCCTAAGAACCATCCCAATTTGTCTCTCTTAGGTTTGCTTTGAGCATCATTGACCAGCCTGAATGCTTGAGTCAGCTATCTTGGAAACTTGAGCTTAAGTATCCTTTTCTCTATTTATTTGGTGTTTATGGAGTTGAGATATTAGACAACATGTTATTATATCTAAAAATATCCTTTGGGACTTGGCCTCCTCAATTCTTCCATTAAATCCCACTCATATAGTCATTCATTGAAGTCTATGTGTTATGTATGTCTAACTCAGACTAGAAAATCACCTTAAGCTTGTATCAAAATCATGTGAGATATTGAGAAATATCTATTTCATCATCACCCTAAGGTTACCTTTTAAATTTGTCTTGACATTGACATTCACTCTTGTCATACACTCCAAACTAAGTAAACCTAGCTCATTGTACATGCTTGAACCATTTCCCTTGGTGATCTCATCAAACTCCTTATCCTTCAACATGATATCTATGTTTTTATTTTATTTGAGATATCTCTTTAATGTTCATATATCATATCTCTATTATGGAGGAATTCTACCTATAGCCATATAGTTAGATGGATTAAATGTGTTGATTGTCAAGAGGACCTTAGCTATCCCCCTAAGAAAGAGGATTGCTTCCATAATTTTTTGAGGATAAACCACTAATTTTATTAAATATCAACATCCCTCCTTAAGATTATCTTCCTTATGACACATGGCCCATCTATTGATTATATAGGTTTAATAGTATGGTGGTCTAGGATGACCTTTTGGAGACTGGGATTGAGTTGGCTTTTTAACCTTGATCATAAACTTTGGATGGAATCCGCACTTGAATAAACCCTTCCATTATAGATTTAATGGCTCTTAATATCCTTATGGAGATTTTTTTTTATAGTTTTCATGTTTTATTCTTGGATAGAAAGGCTTATACCTATGGGTGGTAGTCATAGATATTTATGTATTTTTCACATGGAACTTTGAACCTATTATGAGGTTGATTTTCTTGATAAGACCATGAGATAGTAGAGGTAAATTGAGAGTTTAAAATTGACTATTGAGACAAACTCAATATAACCTATGAAAACCCTAGGAAACCCTACTCACATAATTAATAGGGAATATTATTTGTTGTTCATCAATAAGACATATGGAGTGAGAAATGGAAAACTAAGATTCTATGAAACCCTTAACTTTTGTTAATGAACCTTAAACTTTGCTAAACAAGTGTATGAAGGTGTTGGGAATCTAGTTGAACATTTATTACCTATGAGGGCCATAATAAATCCTAGTTATTATGATAAGGGACTCTTATAGATGAATACAACACTCTTTCTTATTCTATAGTTTTTTAATGACGTCTAATATCCATTAACATGTAACACTTAGACCATGTTTGTATTGAAGATCAAACACCAGTCATACTCATTTGAAAGAAAAATTTTAGGAGAGATGAAGGTCCATCTAACCAATCCACTTATAAGAAGGATGTAATAAGATCTAAATAACTTCAAAAAAGCATTATCAAACCTAAAACCACTATCCATTCTTAGATATGTGAATTGGAAGTTCTTCCTCATCAAGGAAACATTATCTATAGTTTGTAGCTTGAGATGACATATATATTTATTTCTCCCATATGCTCAAATGTGTGAACCATGGGTGGAGGATGCAATGGTAGGACCTTTAAGGATTGGAGAAGACATGAAAAATCATTAATTTCTTCAAATAGACCCAAAATGTACTAAAACTAATCCAAAGTTTACCTTGTGTGGATGTAGAAGGCTAGTTTGATTATCTCAAGTTATTAAACTTTTTTCATAAATCATAAACCATTATTAGACATAACAATTCCAATGATCAGGAGGCCATTATACTCCCTTCCTCTAGCTAAGATCTCAAGTTGTCATTTTCTTTCTCTTGTTTATACTGAACAAGAACCTGAGGTGCTATCCATGGCTGCCAAGGATGATGATGTGAAGGATGGGTTGGGATGTGGCATTTCTTGGGTTGAAGAACCTAGTTTCTCTCACTTGATGTCTATAATTTCTCTGCTCTATAGGTCCTTGGTTCTTTCTAACCATGTATGTACTATATGGATTTGTACTATCTTGAAGACACCTGTAAAACACTAGCTTCCTACATTTTCTCAAGATTTTAGACCTTGAAATGTTATTGACAAGTAGGATAAGGGAAAATAGGGGTCAAAATAGATTTTAAACTATGAATTAAGGATGGGAAAGTTGGAGAGCCATTGTTTCCCATGTGTGTGCCACTTTAGTAGATAATAAAATCATTTGACCTTTAAAAAGACATCTTTTTTCATATGAAATCACTTAATCATGGTATTGTGGGAATCATGGAGGCCCTTGAAGCCATGATTGATGGTATTAGTGGTAATTTGGGGTAAAACTATCATCTTCTTTTGTTCAAACACCCAAACATATGATTTCAAGTGAAGGATATAATAGAGGCTACCCCAATATCTGTCAAGAGACCTTAAAACATACTAAGGACCTGAACAAGGTTATTACATACTTGCTATACATTATTTAACTCCTCTAATATCACAATACTTTGTAGGATCCTAACATACTAGATGGATTCTTGGTATTTCATAAGCTATAACATTTATTCATCTTCATTATAAGAAAATTTGGATGATTAATACCACCCTAAGGCTTGTTATGGATCCTTATACATAACTAATAACAAGAAGAGCATTTCACACTAGATCAATAGGGTGTAAAAGATAACTACCATGGTATTCCTTGTCATGAAAAAACACTTGAACCTACTATATTGACATGATGATGTGTCATCCTCCTTTGGAACTACCTTGACACTTTAATAAGCATGAGATGGTGGTCAATGTGAACTTTCATTCTCAAGACAGGTTGACTCCTTTCTAGGCCTAAGGGTAGAAATAAGTCAACATTACTAGTGAGTCTAAAGGCTTGACCTACCTACTAGTAAAGAAGACCCAAGATATCTTACATATCACTCATGCCTAAGTAAAAAATGTATACACATAATATTTTCAAACTTTTATCAATTACTAACACTCTCTATCTTGTAATAACCCATTGAGTCTCAATCTCTCTAAGTGTATGTAATAAGTGGTGCATCGGTAAAGGGGTGGGTATTAAATTAGTGATTTTAAGGATTATTGTCCTTTTTACCACTTATTATCTACACACTTATCTACTAAAAACCATTCCCCTAAGCTTATTATTCTCTCTTGTATACTCCTCTAGTTATTTGTCACTTTTACTACCCCTTCTTCTAACCTAAAATCCCTTTCAATAATCTACATGATTATATCAAGTGGCTTGACCTTGTACTCTTATTAGTGAAACTCATTTAGGGTCTAGGTTAGCTCTTGGATGATCTAGTCTATGATCTAGTGAGTTTTTTTCAATAATGATACTAGGTTAGCTAGGTCAACCCTGTCAGCCAAAATTTTTGGAAGGGTTTAGGGTTAAATCCACCTATATATACATAATAATTTTGACATTATTTAGATAATAAAAGAAGTGTATATATATATATACACACACACACACACATATATATACATATATATATATATATATACATATATGTATATATATACATATATATATACATATACATATATATATATATATATATATATATACATATATATATATATATTGTGCATCTACTTATCCACCATTTTAATTGAGGAGCAAGTTAGGGTTTCATACTTTCTTTGAAGATATGGATCTTGTCTTGTGGAAAATTATTTTGGATGCATTGATAGGTTATGTAGCCTAGATCTAATTTATCCTTGTCATCCTTACATACCACAAAAACCTCTTGTTAATCACCTTGGCCAAGGGAGATATTGATGTTTGGTGGGTTCATATTCAAATTTAAGTATTCCTAACCTTTTCCCTCCTTTATAAGAGTAGACATATATACATTTGTACTTATATTTCATGTATTAGGGTTATAAATACATTGACATGAGTATATGTCTGAAATGCATGTTTAATTTTTTTAATTTATTACCCCTACTTTGTACCATAATATTTGGTGAGCATTAGATTAGATTTATTTTCTTTACTTGTTATTTGTATAGTGAATATGAAAACATAGGAGTTAATTAGGGTTATTGTGTGGTTTTTCTTGACTGAAGGATTTAGAACCCTCCCTAGTGATATTATTATGATAGTATATACCCTAATCTATTATAGTAGATCCATATTGGTCATGCTACAAATTATCTAATGTATCCCAAATAAAAAGTGTAAGTAATATTTATCTTCTTTGATATAGGATTTATCTATGGATCTAAGGCATTTATTATTGCATACATTATAAGGAACCAAACATGAATCTAAACCTTGCAAGTTTTCTTTCACATTTTTCATTTATATTATCTAATTTATTATTTTTATATATTTATGATACTATTTTGACAAGGTTGGTATAGGTTATAACTTATATGTGTATTTTTAACACATAGTCACATCAAAATGACTTTGTTCTTTTTGTATAGGTCTTTATCAAATATAAGTTACGAGATCGAACATGTTAAAATAATACACTTATTCACTTATAGATAATAGACTATGTTGAATAGGTTAAATTATTCTCTTATTTATCTCTAAACATAAAACTAGGTCAACCAAGTTGATATAATCATCTTAATAGGCTTCAACAAATAGGGAATTGCATAATTAGGTTGACCTAGTTAACACAGTTGGCAAAATTTTCAAGAAGAATTCAAGGCACTTCAATAGAAATCCCATAATCCTCAACATATTATAACCCACCAAGGTTCCTTTATTTCTCTCTATTTCAAATTAGTTCTTTCTTATAATTCTATTTTGTAAATTTTTCAATCTTTAAAACTATAATATATGACAAACTAGGTTGACATGGTCGACCTATTTATGTATTATATCTTCTATCTAAAATACTGGGTCAACCTAGTCAACATATATATTAAGGAATATTGCTTCTATAGTAAAGTAGTGGCATTATTAAATATATTCTATAATGTTTGTATATATTCACATTTGAATTGACTCTATATTATGCTTAAAATTAGGAATTAACAACTATATGCTAGTAATTACTTCACTCTTTCACTTTTAATGAGTTTCATGCTTAGAATATATCACATAGTCTAATTATGTGGTTTTTAAATATAACATTTAGTTTCACTATTATTTATCTTTCTTGCACACACTACCAAATCATATAATTTCAAAACATATTTACACATTTGTCTACCCAAGGCCTACCTACTTGGATTTCATCACCAAGGGGGAAGTAGACATGGTTTTCCAGCTAAGTATAAACATGTGGTTAATGGTATATATTTTAAAATCACTTAACACCCTTATCACTATGGGATTATGAAGTGAGGGCCTAGGTGTCAATACCAATCTAGTATCATTGCCAGCATAGATCCCTTTCGACCTAAACATCTTGAAATAGTAAATAGATTGATTTCTAGTTCTCTAATCAAAATAACATTTTTTAAATCTAACATCATTTAGGATGGCCACTTATCATTTAATTTTTTATTTGATTTCTTACTCTTTAATCATTATATTTTGTATTACAAAAACTTTCATTAGTTAGACTAGTGCAAGGTTTTATGTTGTGTGGCTCAATTGGATCATTCTCATTAACTAAATTGATTATGTGTTTGCTTTAATTTCATGAAAAAATATGCCCTATTTTCAATTCACTATCATTGTATTTGACATAGTCTCTTACAAATTGTTAGTTCCCCTACCTATAGTATTGGGTCAACCTAGTCAACATAATACTAATTTTTTCCTCTCAGGTTATAGTAATAAGTTGACCCTATAAACTCTATATCTTTGTTAACTCAATTTTTAGACCCTATTTTTAGTACTAGGTCAATCTAGTAGACTATGTACTCTTATCTATCCCTTCATATCTCCTTGATTTTACATAAAATTTGCCTTACCTAATCTCTCTCCATAATGAACTTCTTATTTGAAGACAACACTAAGTTTAATTCAAAAGATATGGTGAGTCTTACCAACACTAATAGGTTATCCCATAAGTAACTAGTAGATCCTATCCTAGACAAAACTAATGTTTATATACCCACTTGCACATTAAAAAATGGGACCCATCCTCATTCCTATTCACTTCATAATCCTCTTTTCTCACTTGAAGATCAACCCAAATTAAATTATACACTAGAAATTATCTTCCTCATCAATGATTTTCCTCAACATCAAGGAAATGATCCTTCTACAATCTACCATCTCATGATAAGTGGTCAAGTCAAGGAGCCCCATTCACCTTCTCCCATATTCTCACATGGATTTGGGGATACTATATTCTTTTCTTCTCAACATCCTCCATTTATTTTGACCCCTTATCATATCATTAATTCTTCTTCTTTGATTTCCTCCACCTCCATGCCTATTATATTTACTAACATTATGGGTTCTACATCTAGTGGGCCTCATTTTAGACCCACCCTTCTTAGTTATTCCACTAGTGTAGCATTTTCTACCCAAGGTAATCATGCCTCTAGTGATGCTTCTTCTCATCCCTATAATAGTATATATTTTTCCACATAAGAAAATTATGCCACTAGTGCCTCACTTACTAACAATTCTTATCAAGCTCCTACTAACACTCATAGTGGTACCCAAGCCACTGCTACCAATTCTAATACTTCAAATAATGCCAATAATTCAACTCAAACCCATAAAATCTTATTAAAAACTCTTAATCAAATGAATAATATTCAAGATAATAATGAAAATCAAATTATGAAAATGGAAAATAATCTAATCCATCTTCAAACCCACCCTCAACAGATGCCATGAGGCATGCATAATTAAAAATTTCCCCCATGACATCTTCAAGATTCTCATGGTAATCTTATCCCTCAACTTCCTCTTGTTAATAAAACAATAAAGCATCTTAAAAAATGATCCTCTTACATCTCAAATTTATAATATCAATATAATATGTATCACCCATATAATTTCAATGAAATGGGTCAGTTGATCCTACTCTTCATTTAAAAACATTTAAAAATATATATAAATATTAGTTCAAACTAAACACCTTTAAAAGTACCAATATATTATCCAAAAATATCATGGGTGATGCTTTAGATTGGTATAACCAACTCAAAACTCATTCTATTACTTGTTTGCAATACTTAGTCAATGCTCTAGTCCAAGAGTTCCAAACTAGTGATCTCCCTGAGAATACCTTGACCCATTTTATCAATTTTAAGCAACTTGAAACCAAAAATATCAAAGCCTTCATTAAATTATGAAAGATATTGTCTAAAATTTTTGAATATAATATGGTACATTTTAACCTTTTCCATCTTTTTACCAATGTTCTTTTTCCCATGTTGTTATATCAGGTTTAGACCTTTTCCACTTACTTTTCCATGTACTTTATAGAATCTTATCGACCAAGATAAGTTTAAATATTTCCTTATGCATCAATTTGAGCCATCCCAACCTTTTATGGGTACTCACATGTTACTCAATAATAATAAACATCTTGTTACCAATGATGGTTTCACTAAATCTTATGATATCATTCACACTATTAAAGCTATTATTCCTAACCAAACATTAGAACAAGCTTCCCATACTAACCACATCACTAATCCTCATTTATATTCAGCCAATAACATCAATTTTCACAAACTTTTATCCCTATTGAAATTATAAAAACATATACCAAGACATCTACCATGAGAACTTAATACTACTAGATCTATGAAATCTTGGTATGATCCCAATAAATTTTGTTGGTTTCATGATAATTAGGGTCATTCTCATGAGACTTGTAAGTAGCTTCATTATTTGGATATGGATTTCCTTCTTGGTCCCAATTTTAATCATGATTCTATAATTTTTCAATGCTAATAAGCCTATGACATTACATTCAAATCCCATGAAACAAAAACTAAATCTCAAGATTTGAATTAGGCTAATGCTCATTTAGCCATCTATAAATATCCTCTTCCAAATCACCAAGATACCCAAGATAAGCCTGCCCATTCTACCAATAATGTTGAAAATCTTCTTGAAACAACTCCTAAAGATAATTTGGTCAATATGACTAATATTTGAAGGGTGGTTTCTTTCATTGATCCTCAACCCATATACACACCTCTATTATCTCACACATTTAATGTTATCCAAGATTATTCTCTAAGTCACTTAATAAAGCTGGGGCAAGAAGACCTTATATATTTTGATGAACCAATTTCAACACCTCCTTTGGATAACACTTCTCATATTATTTATACCATCCCTCTATCTTATTTACCTATCACCAATGATACTAAAACTTATATCAACACTTACTATAAAAATTCTTAAGCCATGCATAAAACAATCTATCTTCTTAATATAATATACAAACTTGTCCTCCAATTAAACCTTCTACCTCTTATCATCATAAATTCATATTCACTTCAACTCTTCCTTATAAGGACCTCCTTTAATTCTATGAACCTTTTTCAAACAATATTCCTATGGGTTATGATGAGTGGGATCTTAGCATGAAAATCAATAATTTCCCATCTCAAATCCCATTTCTTTAACTTATGTAGACCTCTCTACATCATCATAATCATTTTATGTAGATTTTGTTAGAAATGAATATCCCTCATCCTCCCCTATCAAGACATGAAGCTAACTTATCCAAATAAGAAGATAACATTTTATAGTAGTGCAAAGAGATGCCCATACATGTTGATTAAATAATAGACACTTATCTTTCCCTCAAATTTCCCATTACTTTTATGATCCTTGATGAGATTCTACTTTTTGTGAATGACCCTCCTCTATTTATCAATGCCCAAATTGGTGATATCAAAGTCAATCATGCCTTAATTGATGAGGGTTCTAAAACTTAGATATTCTGAATGCAATCTTAAATCCACATGCATTACATGTCAAGTTTATGACTAAAGGAAAATGCATCCTTTAGGTTGTTTGTGGCTCCCCATTATCATCCTACTTTAGGTTGTTTGTGGCTCCCCATTATCATCCTACCTATCACCATTCATGTGAACGTGATGATATTAAAATTTCATTTATCCTACAACATTTTTTTGGGTAGTCCATAGACTCATCTCATGAGATTAATTTTCTCTTCTACTTGATAATGCATTAAATTTCCTCATAATGGATCCATCTATAGGATTCAAAGTGACACCAATCCTTATAATTTTAAATAATTCCAAAATTATGGTGTATTCAAGATTAATACCCTTGAACTCTCACCAATCATTCCATTTAATGAATCTCAATAGTTTAAATTTCCTATCAATTCCACCTGAGTTTACAATGGTCACCTTGAACTCATTGGGAATACACCCCCTAACATCTAATCTCTCACCTCATCTCATATCTTAGCTTCCCACTTCTTTTCAACCTTATTCTCATTAATTAACTTGTGATGGAATCCCCATTATCTTAAATAAGACTTTACATTCCATTCGTCACAGCACATAATGTGACAAGGTCATCCCTACCTATTGCATTCATGTTTATACACTTGATTATTATGATGGATATACCTTAAATGATCCATTCTTAAAAGGTATAGTTTAGGCTTAAGATGATAAGACTATTCATTATCATTCCTCTTTACTTCAATCCTTTATTATATCTTCCCATATTCAATCCTATATCATTATTAATTTTACCATTTTTCCTCTTGATCATAGGGTAGAGATGGTGCACACAACTCCAATTTTTAAAGAACCACATAGAAGTATGTTTATAGATTGTGCTATGATTGGTCCCTATCAATTTTATAGATACCATGACCCCTATATATTACTTATCCTTGAGATGGTTGTGAGTATCCTTCAACCTTATGTGGAGTGCAACACTTCCTCTATAATTGATTCTCTTGCTATTTCTGATCCTTCTGCTCTTTCAGTCTAGCCTTGTCTAGTATTTCCACCAACCCCACCTTATCTAGGTGATGGTTTTCTCCCTTTACCATAGTTTTCTCCTTCACCCACAAAATAGACAAATCAAATTTATTATGACATTCATAAATTTATCAATCACTGGACTAGATATTGTTTCCTATACAAAGCTCCCTCAACTTCTATTTCACCTCCTCTTATGAGTACACCCACCAAGTCTACTCACAAGCATATCTATTTCTTCCATGGAATAGATAATCATTAATCCATACATTATCACAATTTGATACAATGTATAGACACGTTACATCCCACCACTCATAATCCCTTAGATAAGGATATACCTCCCTCAAAAGTATTATCAGAGTATTTTCCTAAGTATGGAGAGGTATATTGTCTTTGGCACCAATGTGGTAAACATCACACTAACCATTACCACATTCTTAAACAACATCTTAAGGATTACCTCCTAACCATTCCTTCTTATCTACCCTTCCTCCCATAGGTCATTCTCACAAGAAGGTTTCCACTTACTCCCCCATGGTTCTACTTCCTATGGTTCCATACCTTCTCATGATCCCTTCTTCACCTATTATTCCTCCACCCATTAGTCCCTCACCCATGGAAATTACCTTACATGTGGATCCTTATCCACCTATGAATCCCTCACCTATGGATCCTTCCCTAATAATGACCCCATCATCTCCCATAAAAACCACTTTTATGCATTTTCCTGAGCATCCCCTACATAATAGCCCTCATCAACATGATCCTTCAAGCATTCTAACATTTTTTGTTGAGGATATTTGACATGAAGTATTTTCTCAACTCTCACTGAAGATCAATTAGATATTATCTATATTTCACATTCAAATACATATATACTTATCAAATATTATGGATAATGTGTGGACAAATATATCAGTACTTATGAACACATGCATGGTGTTCTTACATTTTCATTTGGACTAGATATGTGCTCCAAATTTATATTTATCTATTTTAGATATTTGACATTTCTTCAAATTATTATCTATCTTACGTGGTGACTTTTTTTTCACATTTCATATCTATTATGATGTCATTATGTTATCTTATGGATTTCTTTTTCATCATTGCATTTTTTTCTCCTTGATTTCATTTTTATGGCTCCCTCTTTCTTTTTCCTGGTTGTTTGCTATCTTATCTCTATAAACATGAATGATTATTATTGTGGCTTGGTCATACAAACCTTGATCCCTTTATTTATTCCTTATTTACCATATGATAAGTTAGCAAATAATTCATCTCATTACAATATCATGTTATGAGTCCAATTTAGATCTCATTTTATTACCCTATATTCCCTTTCATAAACTGAGCATACACATGGTTGAGACTTGAGATAACATGTTGGTCAATAGTTAAGCCTAAGTGTTCTAGTAAATCTTGTCTTTGGATACTTAGCTTCCTTTCGCCAAAACCTAAATCTCATTCATGTATATCACTCTATCTCTCATGATTGGTAATTTAAATTCCTTATGGAGGAGGAATCTTAAAATCCTTAATAACATTCAAAATCCAAATCATTTAACAAAAGGTAATTATCTAAAAGGCAACATTTAAAATTCTTAAAATTTAAATCAAACTAAAATACATGATTCTAAGCACATATCCTCTTTCCAATCAAATATAAAACTCCAAAGTTGGACTCACAATATATATGAGGCCCATTAGGGTGTGGTAGGATAGTATATTAGAAAATGAGAATAAAATAATATTTTAGTGATACATACTTTCTCACGCAAGTACCCAATCTTCATAGTAGACCAACAGTTATGCAAGGGGTCTTGAGGAATGGGAAACATGTTGTGAAAAGGTAGGTCCATTTTAATTTTCTTATTTAGAATAACCCACATTATTTTATCTTAGTATCACACTTATTTTCCTACATATCTTTGTTTCCATAAAAAACATGTACCCTATATGTATTAATGATCACTAGTCACTCAGTGTCTTCTCATGTCCTTCGTATGACTCATGCATTCTAAGGTATTCTCATAATATGCCTATGTTATGATTTCTAAATTCCCTTTTTTACTCCATAAAACCCTAACATTTCCTCTTGAGAAATATTTCTTTGTTCATTGATCACTCCCCAAGGGATTCCATTTGTGAGTTTCATTGTAAGACCATGGATAAGACTTGGCCTTCCTCACAAATTAAAAACTTTTCATTTTATGATTCCAAACATACCTTTTTACCATATTTTCACGTTCATTCCACCTTACTGGTGTTCC